>PVKS010002432.1:99478-118559 GCA_004027875.1 Aplodontia rufa
AAGATAATACTACTAACTGTGATTAATATCTGGGTGGCAATAAATAGTCCTTTCAAAACTATCTTGGGGAAGAAGAAAAAGAATAAAATTTTTATTCTTTTATTATACAGGCACTATCCAAAAATAATCTTAAATAATGTAGATAAAATAGTTCATACAAAGAGCTGGGGCAGGATTTCAGCGGTTGGAGTACTTGCCTGGCACATGCTAGGATTCAGGTTCAAACCCCAGCACTACATACACAACTAAGTGTTGGCAAAACAAAGGCCAGATTAAAAAATAAACAAAATTGATTCTTTCTCACTCTCTCCCTCTCTTTTTAAAAAATTTTTATTAAGGAGTTGAGTTATTGTACAATCATAAATGCATTTAAAGTAAATATGATATGCATTTGTTCTTAAACCAGAATTACCCCATCACCCATACCCCAGTCTCTTAATTCTACATTTTGCCCCTACGAGCAATATAAATGCTTAGATTATGAATTTTCCAGAATTAAACAAATGAATAAGTATTATTTGGATTCTCAGGAGGGTAAAGAGTATGCTATGTTGTTGATTGTCTTCTTAGATCCCTCCCTATTCTCCCTTCCCTCTCTACTTCCCCCAACCTATCCCCCCTCCACACACGTATCTATGGTTGCCCTAGATTATGTGTTGATATGCCTTTGCAGGGTCTAATGTATGAGTTTGACAACCTTGTTCACCCAAGCCTGGGTTTTGCTCTAGCTGCCACAAATGAAGGAAAACATTCGACCCCTAACTCTTAAAAAAAAAAAAAGAGTATTAAAAAAATGGATCATAAGCCAATCATAACACAAAAGTTTGCCTTTTAAAATATTATTCTCTCTTCAAAACATTCATGCTTTTTAGGCCCTGGAGTTCAGTCATGAGTTATTAAATTATCACATTTAGTCATCCATTCTGGTGGCAACTCACCAATATACAACCCAGAATTGCCTGGCAAACTGATCACTTAAAAGTGATCAATAACTAGCTTCGAGTGTCTGTCAGAGTTGCATACAGAGAAGAAAACGTACAGTCCATCAACTCTTCCACTTATATGCCCAAAAGCAGAAATCAAAAGGAAAATTTCTTTTAGTGCTAGAACCTAGGACCTCATGCATGGTAGGCAAGTACTCTTCCATTGAGCTCCATCCTCAGCACTTTCATTTTGAAACAGGATCTCATTAAATTGTCCAGGGTGGCCTCAAACTTGTTATCTCCTGCCTCAGCCTTCCAAGGCACCCAGATTATGGGGATATATCATTGTGCCTGCCCAAGAGGGACATTTACATGACCACCTATTCACACTTCATCTTCTTAAGAACTGTTAACATGCTAATGAAGATTAAATAACAGTAATCACAGAACTTCAGTGGTGGCTTGGCGGTTCCAGGCTTACCAGGCATGAATGAATACGCAAGTTCAAACCCCAGCACCACGTACACAATGAGGTCTTGGAGCAATGAAAGCCACATGAAAAACTAAATAAAAATTGCTTCTCTCTGTCTCTCTCTCACTGTCCTTCTCTCTCTTTAAAAAAATAAAAAATAACAGTAACACACCAAAAGACTTTTGTAAAAGAAAATGAAATATTTACTCACCAGAGAAACAACTAATGTGAACAGCCAGGCATATATAAAAAAATAGTCACCTCCAATTTTAATAATATAAAGTAGAAGTGAAGACACAGGCAATAAAATACACTGAGTCACAACAAATTTCTTAATTGCATCTTTCATAAAAAACTCCAATGTCTAAAAAAAAAAGACAATATCACCAATAGAAACAGAAACTGTCTTTGCTTTTTTAAATAGCTAGTAAGTGAATACATAGATTATTAAAGCAATTTTTAAAATTAACATGCAGTGAGACTATATTATATGACTGACACCAGGCAGCCTAAGACAATAAATAAGTATGCATTTTATAGCCTAAGATAAATTCATTTAAATGTTATTAGCTGAAAAACACTAAACAGTAGTGCTCAAAGAATTTATAGCAAGACTTTAAGCTATGATTTTTACCATATCAGTAGTTCCTTCTTTCTCAATTAATTCATGCTCTAAAATAGCAAATTATGTTAAAATTATTACCAGCACAGGACAAAAGCACAGACAATTTTCACATTTAAAAATTTTTTTTCTTTATTATACCTGATGGTTGAAACCGTGCTTTTCTTCTATCACAAATGTATTGTAAAGACTCCATGGCAAACCAGTCAATGCACTGAATAGTGTAGCCAACAACAGAAACACCAAGGACTGAGTGATCTAAACACAAGGGAAAAAATGGCAGTTTTTACTGATGTAATTATAATTCATACTCCTCACTCCAACTCCACTTGGTACTGGGGACTGAACACAGAGGGCACTACCACCCAGTCCTTTTTATTTTTTTATTTTGAGACAGGGTCTAAGTTGCTAAGACTAGCCTTGAACTTGGATCCTCCTGTTCAGCCTCAGAGTAGCTAAGAATACAGTTAATATTCTTCAAATAAATACAGTTAATATTCTTCAAATAAATACAGTTAACATTCTTCAAATAAACTATTAGGGAACAAGTTAGCAAATATTTACTGAGTATTCATTCATTCTATTTTTTTTTTTAAAGGGTACCAGGAATTGAACCCAGGGACTCTTTTAACCGCTGAACCACATCCCTAGTCCCTTTTATTTTTTATTTTGAGACAGGCCTCACTAAGTTGCTTAGGGCCTTGCTAAGTTGCTGAAGCTGGCTTTAAACTCCCAATCCTCTAGTCTTAGCCTCCCAAACTGCTGGGATTAAAAGCATGTGCCACAGTGCCTGGCTGAGTACACATTCTATCCCAAGGCAATGTGCTTGATTCTATGGACAATACAAGGATTGAACTATCATTCCTGCCCTCAAAAAAGTTTACTTGCAAGGAAAGGAATAAAAGAACACAGCAATTACTCTTCCATGACACAGGCACTACACAAAAATAATCTTAAATCATATGGATAAAATGGTTAAAAGAATTTAGAAGATACAACAACAACAACATATGCTGGTGAATTCAAGGAACTTAAAAAGCTGATGAAACTTGAGTGCCTGTATACAGAGAGAGAGAGAGAGTACTGGGACAGGAAAGAAGAGCAGAGGAAGAGGAATTTCAAGCAATTTATAAGAGAGAGAAAACAGCACCCAATAGGTGGAAAATGATAAGATAACAGGCCACCTTGGGACCAGAAAGAGAAACTTAAAATGGAGACTCAAAAAAGCAAGACCAGGGCAGATAGGGTAGAAACCCAATTTTTCATGAAAAGCCAAAATGCAATAAATATATCCTTAAGAATTACTTTTTTTTTTTTTTTTTTTTTAAAGATACTGGGGATTGAACTCAGGGGCACTTTACCACTGAGCCACATCCCAAGTCCCTTCTAGTTTTTTATTGAGACAGGGTCTCACTAAAGTGCCCAGATTGGCCTTGAATTTGCATTCTTCCTACTCAGCCTCCAGAGTTGGTATTTTAGGGGTGGTGCCACCACTTCTAGCAGGTCAAACTCATTACACATTTAAAGATTTTCATAATCTGACTTCAAATACTTCTTTCCATTACTCCTCTATCTGACTATTTTACTACTAACAGACAAGTGTGAGTTAAAAGATCACAAAAGTTGATAAAGGAAAATATTCCAGCTGAGAAAAAGGGAGTATGATAGCAAAGTTACCCTGAAGGAAATGGGAAAAGTATACAACATGAATCAGCTTTTCTCTGAAGGTGTACAAGAGGAGAAAGCAAGTGTTGTTCAAACTACTCTCAGTGTTCACAGAAAGAAAATTTAGCTGGGCATGGTGGCCCAAGCCTGTAATCCCAGCAACTTGGGAGGCTGAGGCAGGAGGATCACAAGTTCAAAGTCAGCATCAACAATTTATCAAGGCCCTAAACAAATTAGTGAGATCCTATCTGAAAATGGATGTGGAGCCCCTGGGTTCAAACCCTTGTGTATCTCACATACACACACACACACAAATATCAGTGTTTCCAAGGGTTTTTTTTGTTTTGTTTTTTAAAAGATGAGATTTTTTTTTTCTTAAGAGAGAAGGACAGAGAGAGAGAGAGAGAGAATCAATTTTTATTGAGTTTTTCACATGGCTTTAGTTGCTGACACTTAGTTGTGTACATGGGTGCTGGGGTTCGAACCGTGTACTTGCACAGGCCGAGCAAGCCCTGTAACCACCAAGCCACCACTCCAGCCCTTGTTTTGTTTTTTTAAGAGAGAGTCAGGTTTTTTTTCATCTGGTTTATTGTTTTTCCAATATTCAGTTGTATATGTGGCGCTGGGGTTCAAACCCAGGTCCTTACACATGCCAGGCTCTACTGCTGAGCCACCTCTCTAGCCCTGTTTCCAATATTTTAAATAAGAGTACACTATAAATTTTTATTTTTAAATGATTTCCCTGTACATGCTGGGAGAGGTGTACCTGCCTGTAATCTCAGCCACTTAGGATGCTGAGGTAGGCCAGTTCTAGACTAGCCTCAGTAACTTAGCAAGGCCCTAAGCAACTTAATTTATTTTTAAAGGTCACCCCATCTGGCTAGGGCCCTTTTTTTTTTTCTTTGAAATAAAGAAGGACAGAGAGAGAGAGAGACAGAGAGAGAGAGAAAGACAGAGAGAATCAAATTTTATTGAGTTTTTCACATGGCTTTCGTTTCTCAGACACTTAGTTGTGTACATGGGTGCTGGAGTTTGAACCCATGTACTTGTGCATGCTGGGCAAGCGCCGTAACCACTGAGCCACTGCTCCAGCTCCATAAGCAACTTAATTTAGACCCTGTTTCAAAATTAAAAATAAAAACAGGCTGGGGATATAGCTCAGTGGTTAAGCACCCCTAGGTTCAATCCCTGGTCCCAAACAATAAAAAAATTTAAAAAATTTTTAAAATTTTAAAAAATTAAAAAATTTCCCTATACATTGAGAGCTGGTATTAACAGTTTTCAGTATAAAATCCAAATAGTATGTGTGTATGTGTATGTGTGTGTGTGTGTGTGTGTGTGTGTGTACAGGGGACTGAACCCAGGTGCACTTAGCCACTGAGCCACATCCTCAGCCCTTTTTTTTTTTTTTTTTAAAGAAAGAGGGACAGTGAGAGAGAGAGAAAGAGAGAAACAACTTTATTTAGTTTTTCACATGGCCTTAGTTGCTCCAACACTCATTTGTGTACGTGGTGCTGGGGTTTGAACCCGGGACCTCATGCTTGCAAGGCAAGCGCCGAAACCGCTGAGCCACCGCTCCAGCCCTCAGCCCTTCTTTTTTATTTTGAAACAGGGTCTCACTAGGTTAGACCCTAAGTTGCTAAGGCTGGCTTCAAACTTGCTATCTTCCTATCTCAGCCTCCCAAGTCACTGGGATTACAGGAATGCACCACTGTGCCCAGCTAATAACTAAAATTTCTAAAAATGATAGGACAATCGTAATTTTTATACTGTTCATCAAAACATAAAGACTGAGTTTGCCAATCACAGAGTAGATATTAAACATATTTTATTGAATGAATAAACATAATCTATATACATGTGTCTATGAAAAGTATTCCTTATCTTAATGGGATCATGTTTTCTGTAATGTTCTGAGGCATGATTTTTGCATTTAACAATGTTTTAGAGATCTTTTCCTGTCAGTTTATATAGGCCTTTTTTTCTTAATAGCTTCATGATACTGGCAGTCCTTGCCTTGTGTAGTTCTGATATACAAATTTCATTTACCACAGTTTAGTAATAAAAAAATCAGTCCTTCAACAAACATGGTTCAAATTTCATTTACCATAATCTATTATGTTAGTAACTCCATAAAGTATAAATTACTCTGCTGCTATTCAGTCTTCAAATCACCATGCAAATAACAAATGCTCATGATGGTCAGTGACCAGTTATGCCTACTTCTTTCAGTCTATCATTGATTGATTACTACATATCCGTTATTCAAAGTGTGGTACCATCTTCTCTTTCAGTCATAAAACCATATGCATAAAAAGATAATTGAGCAAGATATGGTGGTACACACCTGTAGTCACAGCTACATAGGAGGCTGTGGCTGGAAAAACAACTGAGCCCAGGGATTCCAGGCCAGCCTGGGCAACACAGCGGTGGGGGGGAGGTGGGGGGTTGGAGCGGTGGCTCAAGTACACCAGTTCAAACCCCAGCACCACTTACCCAACAAAGTCTTGGAGCAATGAAAGCAACATGAAAAACTAAATAAAATTGATTCTGTCTTTCTCTCTCTCACTCTCCCTCTCTCTAAAAATAAAAAAATAAATAAATAAATAAAGTGTGTTGGTAAACATCTGTAATTCCAGCCACTCAGGAGCCTGAGGCAGGAGGAAGACAAATCTCATAATCAGTGTCCTTCTTTTTGGACAGTGAGCTATGACCTGATCCTTCTCAGTAAAGTAATAGATTAATGACTTAGAATGCTTCAGAGTTCTTTTGTTATATTATGAATATGAGGTGATATGAGTTGGTTCATCTCAGAGAAGTGATGAATTAGGCCATTATTCAAGATGTGTTGGTCTTAGTCACTCCTCCTCATATTGCAGGACTTTAATGTTCTATGTCCCATGGCCTTGAGGTGTTGACTGACAGAGTTACATCTTGTTGCCTTTTACAAGCAATGGGTTAAAACCTTTCTCCCCGTTGCCTAGTATATCTTTTTTTTTTTTTTTAAAAACAGAGGGACAGTGAGAGAGACAGAGAGAAATAACTTTATTTAGTTTTTCACATAGCCTTAGTTGCTCCAACACTCAGTTGTATACGTGGTGCTGGGGTTTGAACTCGGGTCCTCGTGCTTGCCAGGCAAGCGCCGAAACCACTGAGCCACCGCTCCAGCCCCTGCCTAGTATATCTTATCCTAGGATATTTTCTCCTTTCTGGGTTGGTTGAGAAACCTTTACAATATAAAGAACATATTTTTTCTCTGTCTTGGTGAATTATTATACCCCTCTCTTAGATCAACTTCCAACATTTTATCATTTAAATTTTCAGTGTGAAGAAATATCAAGAAGTTCTTTAATGTAAGGAGGTTTGCAGTATCATTGCCTCTAGGACATCTTCACCCTTTTCATCACAACTATATTCCTGGGTAGGAGAGCATCTGTCTGCAGGTATAAGGTCCTGGGGTCAAGCTCAAGAACTATGAAAACAACTATACTTCTCATTTATATGAATCAGGTCACCATCACAATGGTCCTCTGGCTGCAGATCTACCTAGTTTCTAATGGTAACTGTCAGCACTTCCACGATCAGGTGGTTTTTTGTCTGTTTGTTTGTTGCTTTGCTGATATTGGGACAGAACCCGGGGACTCATACATGGTAAGCAAGCACATTCTACCACTGAGCTGTATCTCCAGCCTTTTTGTTTTATATATACAATATAATATAATCAGGCACACACACATCTATATACATCTCCCTAGTACTGGGGTTTGAACCCAGGGGTACTTTACCACTAAGCTATATCCTGGCCCTTTTTAAAATTTTTTTTTTTTTTTAATTTTGAGAAAGGGTCTTACTAAGTTGTCCAGGCTGGCCTCCAATTTGAGATTCTCCTGCCTTAGCCTCCCAAGCAGCTGGAATTACAGGATGCACCACCATACATGGCAGTCAGCTATACCTTTCATAACTCTATACTTCCATTAATAGTAGATTCAATTTTCACTTCCAATGTTATCACTTTTTTTTTTTTTTAAGTAGTGGGGACTGAATCCAGAGATGCTCTACCACTGAACTGCATCCCCAGACCTTAGCCTTTTTTATGTTTAGACATGGTCTTGCTAAGTTGTATGATTGAAAAAAAAACTGTTGTGATAAGACACTAAAATTTTGGGTTTTGTTACAGTAACCAGTATCATCCTAACACATGGGCAGACAAGGACTGTTCAGATAGAGAAACAAGTCTAATGATGGTAGGAGCCAAAAAGTTAACTTTAATAATATATATAAAGTTTTCCAAGCATAAAAAAGGATTCTGACAAATATATGCTAATGAATCACATACCTCATATTCTGGTCCAAAGCCAGCATAACCACAGAACCGTCCAGAAAGTCTCCAGAGGTAAGGAATTCCTCCAAAGAGAAGAATAAGCTATAAAACAAAGCACACTTTGGTCACATTTGAGCAGTACTATAAACTATCATATAAAAGAGCATGTTCTAAAGAAAAAAGGACAAAATAACTATAGGAAAAAAAAAACCTAACTTCATTTAGGATTAAATACACATTGAGGAATACAAACTACTAAGACACCAAGTTTAGATTATAAAAGTGTTTTTGCCTGTATACTACATATGGGTGAATCGGATGGTATATGAATTATTTCTCAGTAAGACTGTTTTTAAGAAACAAACCCAGGTGTTTCATTCACTTATGAAAGCTAACTGAATCAATCTTATGGAAGAGAGTAGAACAGTAGTCACTAGAGATTAGGAGGGGATGAGCAGAGGAGGAATGGAGATAGGTTACATAATAGGTACCAAAACAGAGTTAGCAGGAATTAATTCTGGTGTCCTCTAGCATGGTAGGATAACTATACTCAATACAATTTATGATATATTTTAAAAAACAACTAAGAATCCAAAGGTTCCCAATATAGAAATAGTAAATAAGAGGGAAATTCTAATTACCTTGATTTGATCATTACACTTGTATACATGCATCAAATTATCATACTGTATTCCACAAATACATATAAATATTATGTACCAAGTTAAAAAAAAACCAATAAAAACAAGAGGGATGGGGAAAGATTGATTAATGAGTATGAAATTAAACTTAAACAGGAGGAATAAATTCTGGTATTCTGTTGTACAGTAAAATGACAAGGAAAAAACAATATATATTATTGGGCATGGCGGCATACACCCAGCAGTTCAGGAGGCTGAGGCAGGAGCATCCCAAGTTCAAAATCAGCGTCAGTAACTTAGCAAGGCTCTGAGCAACTTAGATCGCATCTCAAAATAAAAAATAAAAAAGTCTAGGATGGGCTCAGTAGTTAAGCATCCCTGGGTTCAATCCTTGTACCAAAATAAATAAATATAAAATGAATTTTTAAAAAATAATATATTTAAAATATCTAGAAGAGAGGGGTTTTTTTTTCCTTTTTTTTTTTTTCAGGGCTGAGGAACGAACTTGGGGCCTTGCCCATGCTAGGCAAGTGCTCTGCCACTGAGCTAAATCCCCAACCCCGAAGAGAGGGTTTTTTATATTTTTTAAAGAAGAGAGAAGGACAGTGAGAGAGAGAAAAAGAGAAAGACACTTGATTTTATTTAGCTTTTCATGTGGCTTTCGTTGCTCTAACACTTCATTGTGTATATGGTGGTGCTGGGGTTTGAACTGGCATCCTCGTGCATGCCAGGCAAGCCCTGTAACAGCTGAGCCACCAATCCAGCCCCAGAAGAGAGGTTTTTTAATGTTCTCATCACACAAAAGATAAATGCTTATGGTGACAGACATGCTAACTATCCTGATTTGATCATTATATAACATATACATGTATCAAAACATCATGTTGTACCCTAGAAATATGTACAATATTGTCTTAATCATAAATAAACTAAAATAAATAAACAAAAACTTCTGTGGCTCAGCAGTATGGCACTTACCTGGCATGTGTGAGGACGCCAGTTTAAACCCCACATATACAACTAAGTGTCAGAGCAATGAAATCCAGATGAAAAATTAAATAAAATAGATTTTCTCTCTCTTCCTCCCTTTCTCTCTTAAAAAAGAGAGAGAGAATGCATAATAAAAGCTTTATGAATTAGGAACTAAATGCAGAAAGGTTAAACAAAATTTGTCCAAAATCCCACAGCTAAGGAGTGATGAGAGATGGAATTTGAATCAGGTTATACGGCTGCATAACTGTCTTTTCCATGAAAGGAAAACAGTCCTTTCAAGTCAAAACAAAGTTTTATGTTTTTTTCTGCTTGTGACAGGATCTCGCTATGTTGCTCAGGCTGGTCTCAAACCTGTATATTGAAATGATTCTTTCATCTCAGCCTTCGAACTAGCTGGAACTAGGTATATAAGCCACAGTGGCTGTCAAAAAGTATTAGTACTGATATAGAAGTGGAAAGTCAGATCCATTTACCAAATTGTGGGATAGAATGGGATATCTTTGCCTTCTCGGGGTCAGGAAAAGGTAAATCCTGAGGGATTAAAAGTAGTCTTTTCCTCTGGGCCTCCCATGTCTTGGGCAGATAAAGTGAAAACAGACATTCACAAAATGACCAGAAGAACACCAGGAACTAGGGAACAGTTCCAAAGGTGAAAAGAATGCATGCTTAAGAAATATGACTTTCACTCCTGGGTATCTTTCCAGGGGATTTAGAATCAGCACATTATAGTGACACAGCAATATCTATGTTCATAGCAGCTCAATTTACTATTGCTAGACTATGGAAACAATCCAGATGTCCCTCACTGGATGAATGGATCCAAAAACTGTGGTACATTTATACCATGGAATTTTACACAGCAATTAGAAACAATGCTATTGCAGCCTTTGGAAGGTAAATGGATGGCTATGGAAGAAATTATGCTGAGTAAAATCAGCTTAACCCAGAGAACCAAGGGTCAAATGTCTCCACTCATCTGTGGAGGCTGGATCTAGACCCTGGCCAGTGAGAAAGATGATCTATTATCATGTGTTAAATCCAGATAAGGTGTAATGTTATACAACATAATACTTTTTTAGAGATATTGTGGGAAGGGGAAGGGAGGGATAAGGATGGGTAATTGGGAGGGCACTCCTGGGGGTAATTCTAATATCCAGAATCTATACACATTTTATATTATTTTGTTAAAATCGTGTATGGTTGTTCAATAATAAATTTCTCAATAAAAAAAAAAGAAACATGACTTCTATCCAGGCAGGTATATAAATCCAGTAATTTCAATTTTTAAATTACATGTATATGGTCATTTATGTCTATAACTTTGAAGAACTACAAAGGACTCACAATATCAGGGAGTGGGGGTAGGGAAGGAGATTCTGGACAAAGATTGGGTTTAAGCAATTCTGTCAATATAAATGCAAATATGAATGTGAACCAACGAATCTCTTCCTTATGTAAGACAATACTGAAGCAATAAAAAAGAAACTTGACTTGTGAGGGAAGGCAGGGGTGCAGCTCAGTGGTAGAGCGTTTGGGTAGCATACATGAGGCTCTGGATTCAATCCCCAGCAATACACACACACGCACACACACACACAAATAACTCTACTTCTCACAATAGATACTAAGTCTGTGGAACTCATTTTGTCAAGAGAAGTACTTCTTTAGACAGGATCTCAAGAACACAATGATCAATCACATACTTTGGTTAGAAGAACATTATTTCTATTGTTTCAGACATAGTTTCTCATGGGTTGGGATTGTTTTGTTTTTTTGTATTGGGGATTAAACCCAGAATCTTGCCCATACTAAGCACAGGCTCTACCACTGAGCTACACCCAGGCCTAATTTGAAGGATTTAGACACTATCGTATTTCATACATATCCTTCTAATCTGTTTTCCATCTTTATGTATGTATATACTGTGGCACTGGTGATTGAAACCAGGGGTCCTCTACCACTGAACTACATCCCAAACTCTATCTATCTATCTATTTATTTATTTATTTATTTTAAGAGAGAGAGGGACAGTGAGAGAGAAAAAGAATCAATTTTATTAGCTTTACATGTGGCCTTCGTTGCTCTGACATTTCATTGTGCATGCGGTGCTGGTGTTCAAACCCTCGTCCTCTAGCATGCCATAACCACTGAGCCATCACTCCAGACCCAATCCTTTTTATTTTTTGAGACAGGGTCTCACTGAGTTGCCCAGGCTGGCCTTGAACTTGGACTAAGTTGATAAATTTACAGGTATGCACCTTCACTCCCAGCTTGTATTTATGAATAAAAGAGTGACTTATGTATTTTAAGACCATATAAAATGATATCATACGATAGTAATCATTCCACAATTTGCTTTCAGAGCTTTATGTTTTTATACTTTATTTTGAGACAGGGTCTCACTAAATTGCTTAGGGCCTCAATAAGGCTTTGAACTCACAATCCTCCTGCCTCAGCCTCCCAAATTGCTGGGATTACAGTGTTCCACCACACCCAGCTCAGCACTTTATTTTTTATTATTTTTGGTACCAGGGATTGAACCCAGAGGCACTTAACTATTAAGCCATATCCCAGGCTTTTTTTTTATATTTTATTTTGAGACAGGATCTTGCTAAATTGCTAAGGCTGGCTTTGAACTTGTAATTCTCCTGCCTTAGCCTCCAGAGTTGCTTGGATTATGCACTTTATTTTTTAAATCCATGGTGATTTTTAACTTTATTTGGTATTAGCTTGAGGGTTTGAAGGTTTTTTGTTTGTTTGTTTGATGCTTGTGGCTGTGGTATTGAGGACTGAACCCAGGGTCTCAAGCATGCTAGGCAAGTCTCTACCACTGAGCTATATCTCCAGTTACATCTACTTTACTTGTAACAGGGCCTGGCTAAGTTTCCCAGACTAGTCTCAAACTTGTGATCCTCCTGCTTCAGCCTACTGAGTCACAGGGATTACAGGCGTACACCTACTTGTTCTCTAAAATGTTTATACCAAATTCTACCTACATCAGCAGCACCTAAATGTTGCTGTTTTTCCACAACCTTATCTACACTTTATACTATCCACCTTTAAGATTTTTACCAGTATGTTGGACTGGTTTAATACCACAGGTCCCAAGTATGACTTTTGGTCAGAAGTAGCAACAGCAGCAATATGTGCCAGAAATGCAAATACTTTGGCCCCTACACAGACCTACGGAATCAGCTACAGGAAGCGTGGCCCAGGTCCGGGTGAATCTGATGGACATAAATATTTAAAAATCATTCAAATAAATTGCTGTTTGAAAGGCTTCCCTACCTCCATGTCCATGCATTTTTACTTTACAACAATTATTTCAATTCTAGAAGCAAGTAAACATTGTTCCCAAAAGACATGCTTTGGCACCACTATTTGGCATGTGCTCAAACTGTTGAGCTAATTGACCTGGGACATCATTTCTTTCATCCTTTTCCCAACACTAATAAATAATGTATAATTAAGGATTTATAATGTTTTGATGAAAGGTTAAAATAGCTATTATTAAAAGTCCAGCTTTAAATAAATATCAAGGGTAATTTTAATATGAACTTTGAATGATTTATGAATGCATTTGGAAGCTGCCGTTCCAAACCTTGTTTAATTTACTTTGAGGACTGATAAACAAAGCATGGTGAACTACAAATTTCCCTATGCTGATAATCTCCCTGAGCACACTCTTGAGGATGTCCTAGGACAAGAATTAATGATGCTTTTTTTTTTTTTTTAAAGAGACAGGGACAGTGAGCAGTGAGTGAGAGAGAGAGAGGATCAATTTTATTTAGTTTTTCATGTGGCTTTCTTTGCTATGAGACTTCATTGTATACGTGGTGCTGGGGTTTGAACTCGTGTACTGGAGCACGCCAGGCAAGCTGAGCCACTCCTCCAGCCCAAATTAATGCTTCTAACACAGGCAATCCCAGTGCTTTTACACATATTTCAGGACAGTCTTGAAAACCAGGCATGGCAGGGAGTGTAATCATCTCTCATTTTATAGATGAAGCTCAGGTTAAAGTAACTTGCCCGAAGAAAGTGCCTGCTATGAGTTGAGTCCTGTGTTAAAGTGCCTCATTTACATGATCTCAACCACTTAGTCCTTGCCACAACTATACAAGATATGGTCTAATATCTACGCACTTCCATTTCATGAATGGGATCTTTACTGACATCCATGAGATATCAGGGAAAGTCTGTTTTAGAGAAGCTAGACATTCACAAGCCACTGCTTAATTCCCTCAGGTAGAAAATACTGAGTTAAAATAGTCTAAGTTGATCTTCTCACTCTTTCAACAGAAACATACAAACCTAATAATTTTAATTAATGAACTTGCTTTCAAACAGAAGAGTTTCAAAATAATACCAAATTTGCTTCTAATCCAATGGTAAATGTAGCTACTAATTCCCCAGAGATAAATTTAGCACACTCATATTGTCTTTAAAGTTTCAAGAATGGTTTCTTCAATATAATTTTAAAGACTCAGAAGAGCTGAGTTTGAAACCCAGTTGTCTCATTTATTAGAGCATCACTTAATCAAATGGTAAGCCATTTAATTTCTCTGAGCCTTCACTTCCTCATCCATAAAAAGGTAATAACAATGCCTATCCTTTCTACTTTACTGTTATAAATATCAAACAAAACAATGGATATAAAAACTGTATGAAGTGCAAATCATAATGACAAGTGTGCACAGCTTCAGCCCATCAGTACTGCTTCAGGTTAAGCCACAGCTTACTGCAAGTCTCTTTATACACGTATTCTTCCAATCTGTTATTCCTAGAAGTAACTAAGCCAATCACATGATCACCAACCATAATAACCAAGCTACTACCCATCTTTCCTAGAATTATTTGCTAGTGACGATCATAGAGATTGAAAATGCTTTCCCTGCCAGTTTATCAATGGGGAAGGTCAAAGAACTTAGATGGGTGCAGTGGCAGCCAGCCTCAGTTAAAAAACAAAAAACAAAAAACAAAACAAGGGGCTGGAGCGGTGGCTCGACAGTTACGGTGCTTGCCTGGGATGCCTGAGGACACGAGTTCGAACGTCAGCACCATATACACAACTAATGTCAGAGCATCAAAAGCTGTATGAAAAACTAAATAGAACTGATTCTTTCTCTCGCAGTCCCTCTCTTAAAAAAAGGGGGGGGGGGGCTGGAGCAGTGGCTCAGTGGTTACTGCACTTGCCTGGCATGTGTGAGGATTCAAGTTCAAACCCCAGCACCATGTACACAACGAAGTGTCAGAGCAACGAAGAACACATGAAAAACTAAATAAAGTTGATTCTTTCTCTCATAGTCCCTCTAAAAATAAAAGAAAATAAAAATAAAAAAGGACTGGGGGTGTTGCTCTGTGGTAGATTGCCCTTGCTTAAATCCCCAGTACAACAAACAAACAAAATAAATAAAATACCAAGATTTAAGTCTTCCAGAAGCTTTGCCATTTTCCATTATCTTCAGGAAATGAAAGCAGTTGTAACAAATTGGATCTAACCATACTAGTCTTAATATTTCATATGTGTCAAGGAAAATTTTGTGACTAGCTAGACAATTTTGTCTTTTGTTGTCGTTCTTATTGCTGTACTAGGGACTGACCACAGGGGTGCTCTACCCCTGAGTTACATCTCTGGTCCTTTCTATTTTTTATTTTGAGACAGGGTCCCCGCCAAGTTGCATGGGCTGACTTGGAACTTGTAACCCTCCTGCATTAGACTTCAGTATCTGGAATTATAGGCATGTGCCACCACTCCTGGAAATTTTGTTATCATTTTAAAAAGATATTTAGGGGCTAGAGCGGTGGCTCAGTGGTTATGGTGCTTGTCCAGCATGCACAAGTACTTGAGTTCAAACCCCAGCACCATGTACACAACGGAGTCTCTTAACAACGAAGGCCGCATGAAAACCTAAAATAAAATTGACTCTCTGCTTCTCTCTCCCTCTCACTGTCCCTCTCTATTTAAAAAAAAAAAAAAAGCTATTTACATGGGCTGGAGCAGTGGCTCAGCAGTTACAGTGCTCGCCTGGCATGTGCAAGAATGCGGGTTCAAACTCCAGCACCATGTACACAACGAAGTATGGGAGCAATGAAAACCACATGAAAAACTAAATAAAACTGATTAAAACTGATTCTCTCTCACTATCCCTCTCTCTTAAAAAAAAAAGGAAAAAAAAAAAAAAAGCTATTTACAGGGGCTGGGGAGGTGCTCAGTTGTAGAGCACTTGCCCAGCATATATGAAGACCTGGGTTTGATCCCCAGCACCACAAACATAACTAAGTGAAGGAAAAACAAAAACAGATGAAAAAATAAAAAAATATTCTCTTTTAAAAAAAAAAAGCTATAGTTTGTTTATTTAACTCAGGAAACAATTATGGTAGCCAATCTCAATTATTTTCATAGACGTAGGAATCTTTCTCTTTATGGAACTGGTGGACCTAAGAGAGTTCTAGAGGAATAATGGTGAATGACATACACATAGTATTAGCCTACACTATGGAACATTTAACAAAGGATCAATCACCAACTGTAAATATCTTACCTTTATAAACTCATTTAATCCTCTCAACAACACTATGAACAAGGAACTACTATTACTGTACCATTTTAATGTATGAGTAGCTTGGACACAAAAATGTTGAGTGACTTTGAGGTAATGCAGCTAGTGTGACAGAACTGAGATTCAAATTGAAGCCACCAGAGCTCAGAGTTGTTGAAGATCTCTACACCATGCACTTTCAATTGTTCTTTACAAGAGGGAAAAATCTTACTTTTTTTGTATAAAGCACAAATACACATACCCACAGTACAAAAACAGATCTGTGATATTACAATTCCACAAAAATGGCAATTAGCAAAAAAACATGTAAAAGAGGGGAGGGGCAGGGCTGGAGCAAACGCTCAGCAGCTGGAGCACTTGCCTGGCGTGCTTCAGGAACTGGGTTCAAACCCCAGTACCACATACACAACTGGATGTCAGAAAAACAAAGATCAGATGGAAAAATAAATAAAGTTGATTCTCTCTTAAAAAAAAGGAGGGGCTGGAGCTGTGGTTTGGTGGTTACAGCATGTGCAAGAACACAGGTTCAAACCCTAGCACACACATACACAACTAAGTGTCAGAGCAACGAAAGCCATGTGAAAAATTCAATAAAAATTGATTCTCTCTCTCACTGTCCTTCTCTCTTAAAAAAAAAAAAAAAAAAAAAGGAGTGGCAAGAAAGGGGAGATCATAGGGGCTAGAGCGGTGGCTCAGCAGTTCAAACCCCAGCACCATGTATACAACGAAGTCTCGGAGCAACAAAAGCCACATGAAAAACTAAATAAAATTGATTCTTTCTCTCTCTTAAAAAAAAAAAAAAAAAAAGAGGGGTTGAGGATTTAGCTCAGTGGCAAAGCGCTTGCCTAGCATGCGCAAAGCCCTGAGTTCGGTCCTTAGCCCTGAAAAAAAAAAGAAAGAAACAGGAAATCATGAAAAAATGATGGAAAAACCCTGTTTTATACCACATGGCCTCTCTTCAACATGAAGGTAAGACTGGTCCTGTGTTTTGCTAAGAAAAAAATCGCCTCATTCATTATTTCATTGACTAAATATAAATTTTATGCTTATTATATACCAAGCACTAAGCATAAAATGATGAACAGACCTTAAAATACCCCTTCTTTTTTTTTTTTTGAAAGATCAATACATTTTTTTAATTTTATTTTTGAGCAACCTTACAAGATTTTAACAAAATAATATAAAATGTGTATATTTTCTGGATATTGCATTTATCCCCAGGAGTGCCCCCAAAATACCCCTTCTTTAACAAACTATTAAGTCTAGCAACTAAACAAGCAAATTTAACACAATATGATAAGTACTCTAACCAGTCTTTAGAGGCAAGGAGAGTTTCAAGTGGTTTCTTAGAAGAGATGATGTCTGGATTCTAATGGAAGAAGAGGGATTAACCTCCATCAAGAAAGTGGACATGAAGTAGGAAGAGAATGGCACCTCAGGCAAAGACACCAGCATGGGAAAACATGCCAAGTCATAGGAAGTCAAACTGGGAACGGGATGGTCAATAAAGAAGGGGAAAGAATATCCAGGGGGAAGGAATAAAAAGATGAGGCTTACCAGGTATGGTTGTAATCTCAGAGACTCAGAAGGCTGAGACAAGAGGATCATGATTTCAAAGCCAGTCTCACGAACTTAGTGAGACCCTGTCTCAAAATAAAAGCTAAAAAGGGCTAGGGATGTGGCTAAGTGGTTAAGTGCCACTGGGTTCAATTCCTAGTACTGCCCCCCCAAAAAGATCTATGGCTGGGTCAAAAAGAACCTCATACCAAGCCAAGAAGTTTGTACTTTACCCTAATAGAAACAGCAAGCCACTGAAAGTCTTTGTAGAGAATAACAGGTTCAAAACTATGTTTCAGAATTCTTTTGGTTGCCAAGTAGAAGATGGGTTAGAAATTGCAATGTAAAGGTGGGGAGACCAGTAGAGGACTGTTACAAGAATAATATACAAAGAAAGGTCCTTTTTTAATTTTTAACATCTGATCTACAAGTGAAATGAAGAAAATGTGGTATATGTATACAATGGAGTGTTATTCACATATAAAGAATGAAATTATGTCATTTGCAGGAAAATGGATAGAATCTGAGAGCATCATGTTAAGCAAAAAAGCCAGTCTCAGAAAGTCAAGGGTAATATGCTTTCTCTCACATAAGAAGTTAGAGAGAGGGACTGGACCGATGGCTTGGTGGTTACGGCGCTTGCCCAGGAGCAGCGGCTTGGTGGTTATGGCGCTTGCCCAGCATGCGCAAGTACATGAGTTCAAACCCCAGCACCCATGTACACAACTAAGTGTCAGTGCAACAAAAGCCATGTGACAAACTCAATAATAAAAATTGATTCTCTGTGTGTCTCTCTCACTGTCCTTCTCTCTTTATTTGGAAAAAAAAAAAAAGTTAGAATAAAGTGGGGAAAAAAGGAGAATCTCATGAAAACAGATGAGACCAGTATAGGAAGGGGATCAGGGGGAGGGAGCAGAGGAGAAAAGGGAAGGTTCTAGGCAAAGAAATTAACCAAATTACTTTATCTGAATGTAAAAATTTCATAAGGAATCCCATTATTATACATATTTTAAAGGGTGAATTTATGGAATGTAAATTACATCTCAATAGCTATTGAAATAATAAATGTCATATCATGCTTATAACATTAAAGTGTCCAAGTGAGTAAAAAACAATCACAACAAAGATTAAGAAAGCATTGCAGGGCTGGGGCAGTGGCTCTGCAGTTATAGCGCTTGCCGGGCATGCGAGAGTATGCGAGTTTAAACCCCAGCACAACGTACACAACGGAGTCTCGGAGCACTGAAGGCCACATGAGAAACTAAATAAAATTATTAGAAAAAAAAAAAGCATTGCAGAATCCTAGTGGCTCAGGAAGCTGACTTAG
>PVKS010002433.1:0-96025 GCA_004027875.1 Aplodontia rufa
AGGGAGGGGGCTGGGACACAAGGCGCGCGGAGGAGTGGCTTGGGGAGGGGGCGCGAGGCTGGGGCTTGGAGACAGCGCAGGCACCGGAGAGGGGGCTTGGTCGCAGGGCTCAGACCCGATGCTTGGAAGCCCGCTCCAGCCTCCCAACCCTCTCCAACGCGCGCGTCGCCCCTCAGTCTCCTAACCCCGGACCCCGGACCCCGGACGCCCGCCCGACCCTGCCGCGAGCCTCCGCGTCGCTCGGCGCCAACGGCAACTGTCCCGGCCTGGGCGCGCGCCGCACTCACCGCCCATGGTCCTGGCCCGGCCCGGGCTCCACCGCCGCGCGCCGGCTGGTCGCGGGCTGCCAGCTCCTCGATGCGGGAGGGGAGGCGAGGGTGGCGCGCACCGACCGCCGGGCAGGGCGGGCTGCTGCAGCGCCCCCTGCCGACCACGCCGTGTCCCGGGCTCCGCCTGCGGGCCTCCGGGCGCCCTCGAGCTCCGCCCCCGAGGCAGCAGTGCCGCGCGGACCCGCCGAATCGTCTGGCGCAGGGCGCGGAGGGATTTGGGAGAGGACGCTGCCTCGGAGAGGCCAGTCTCGAGACTGGCCGATCGTCAGGGCTCCCGTGCCAAAAGCGCACGCAGTCCCAGCGCGCAGCGACCGTGGCCACCTTACGCCGGGCCCTGCGCGTCTCACAGCTCGGGACTTGGGATCAGGGAGTGTGAGGAGACGCGCCAGGGCCTGGAGACCGACCTGACTGGGCCCAGGCCCTGATGGGGGGGTTTTGGAGCTATGAGCCTGATCGGGCGCCGCTGATCCCATTGCCAAGGTGGGCATGGGTGCTTGGGCTCCTCCGGGTGCCGCGCGGAGCCAAATTGTCAGGATCCGTACCCCCAGTCCCCCCGCCCAATACTATCCCACGCTTCTCTTCCGGCGCGGACCACATCCGGCCTGTGTCAGTTCTAGACCTTGCTGCTGCTCAGCCGCCAACGGCATTCAGGCACCCGGGAGAGGTCGCGGCCAGCGCAGCGCGCGCGCACACTCGTACGCGCTTCTCTGGCCCGGCGGAGCCAGCTACCGAAGGTCCACTTCAGTGGCACTTGCTGAGTTCTGTAAGGCCCTGTTAAACATCCGATAGGCACGCCGTTGTATTTGGTTTGTATTTGGTTTGATACAGTATCTGCAGGTCACTTCTTGCAAATATTGGGTTACCACTGGTGCGGATTTCTACACGATTTCTCTTCACAAGGTAATTTGACCAGCAGCGATGTTAGAGGCCTTAGCTGTCAATTCGAGGTCCACAGTGACTTCTGTGTGCCTAGTAAAACTGGCCCTGGGTAGTATAGGTAGAGTTTGCTAATATTCACTCTTTGATGGTGCTCAAATCCACATACATGATTTGATATTTTATCCAGGTTTCTACTTCTGATTTTCTGCTTAGAACTTCCCACCTCAAATAAGCTCATCCCCCACTAAATTCTACCTCTTCTGTTTCCAACTCCATTTACGTGGTCTAGCCATTCAACCAGCCACCTGGGATGGCTTTCTCATCTGAAGCCCCTGATGGCCAGTCAAGTACCTGCTTTTGGACCTCTGCTAACCTGCCTCTTTCACGTCTCAGAATGCAAGACTGCCCTCAGCCTTCTTACTGCGTTGAAAACAGACATCCTGTCCCAATCCATGAGCCCAAAATCTCACTGCCTCCTTAAGTGTCACCCCAAACTCCTACCTGGCTCTCAAGGGTCTGTGCAGTCCACTGTATCCCACCCAATACTTTCTCCTCCCTCTGCACTCTTCCTTCTGATTGTCCTGCACTAATGCCAGGCACTACCCCTTGCCTCTGTCTTCCTCTTTCCTACCCAGGTTTGTCAGGGAGCTTTCTGCTGTGGATGACAGACAACTCCATTCACACCAGCATAAAGAAACCAACTGATTGGTTTATGGAAGTGAGAAGCCTGGGGCATATCCATTGGTGGCCTGATCTTAGGCCCAGGCTCTCAGAGACCACCCCTTCTCCTACCTTTTCAGGCCCACAGGAGACCCCCGCAGATCCAGGTTCTAATTCTAGCAGATAAACCATCTCTCTCTGATCACCTTAAGCCTGGCTCTGGATTGACGGAATCAGGCCCCTGTCCCTGATTTTCCCAAGCCACTGTGATCCAGATAGGTTGGCTACTTTCTCACTCTTCACAGAAAACCAGCAGGCACTCCTGGTGGGGTTCATATGCACCATTGCTAACCATTTCCCTGCAAAAATTTCCACACTGCCACTGCTTCACTTTCCTGCAGCCTCCTGCAATGACACAGATTGGAAATGGGGCATAGACCCTCTCTGCTTTCAGCTTCCTCCTCCACTTGTGGAGGATTCCTGTCTGTGTTCCACCCTCAGTAGATGAAGACTCTGCACCAAGATGGCCCAAACCCTCAGGGGTTGGATCTGGTACCATACTTTGCAGACTCCTCCCCTCCAGTCTCCCCTGAGGGTTCCTATGCCCCTTCCATTCTGGGGGAGGCCTTCTCCCTCCCTCTTTGGTGCTGAGTGGTACCCTCTGAACCTTATGGCAGGAAGGGAAGACAGTGAAGGACAAAGGAAAGTTTCCTATAGAAGTACATTTGGGGAAGCATCTCAAGACAATTGTGCCTACCAAATCTCCTTCCTGTGTAGTTGCTGAAGTAGGATGTCACCTGAAGTAGCTGGGGGTCATCTGGTTGGCCCCTGGGGAGGCTGCGCCAGAGAGCGTGACTGACAGAGGAAAGTAGAGTAGAGAGAGGTAACTTTCTGTCACGCTTGACACTGTTTTGTCCAAGCACATATTCCAGTAAATTCCCTGCTTCTCCCCACCTCCCAAGCAAATTAAAATCATATTTTTCTGTCCCTTGCAACCTAAGAGAGTCCTAACTAGTACAAACGAGTAACACAGTGCCAGGCACACCAATTTCTGCAAAACAACAGCCGTCATCACCGTTATGCATCTGGTAGAGCAGCAGGCTTTTCCCACGGGTGACTGCAAAACAGAAGAGAAATGAGGATGTGCAGGCCGCTGTCTCACAACCTTTGTGACCCATCCTGTCACTAGCCTATTCCTTTTGTCCTTTCCTCACTTGCTCCTTGACCTCCAGGAAACCCTCCAAATTCACTGAATGCCGAGCCCACCCATCTTATAAAAAAAAAATAGTCCCAGGCTTACCAAGGCAGGAATTCGCTGCTGGGTGGCACTTGCTACCACTTTACACAAACAATAAATACGTGCCTGGACTGGGAGCGGTTAGGAGTAGGAGCCTGTCTTCCTTCAAGTCAGTTTTAACCCACTGAGCAAAAATTGTACAAATATTTGCACAGCCTCCTTTGTCCTCCTTTGTAGACTTGGTAACAATGAACTGTCCCCCTCCCTCCTGCCGAGGAACATTGCCATGTGGGTGGGTAAATTAAATAGGACGGATACTGAGGTGACAGATGATAATACCAGGGAGCCCTCCAGGGGAGGAACGGAGTGATTTATTTGAACCAGTCTTCTAAAGGTCCATCTGCCTGCAGTCCTGCTTACAACAGCACTTGCACACCTGCCCAAGGTACCTCTGCTGTGTCCAGATATCTGGATCGTAAGTATTATTTAGAGAATCCATTTACCGTGGGTTTCATTTCTCTGATTATAAAGGGACTATCCATTTATTGGAGAAACTTAGGAAGATACAAAGTACACAAAAATAAAGATAAAAAATTATCTACAACAGATTGTGTGAATTCACATGGTAGATAACATCGAACTGAGACATAAAGAGGAAAGATTGTCCTGTCCACACTTCCACCCCATTTCTGGCCACCCCAGGGCTACAGGGAGATAAATATTTTACTAAAGGCTAGAAGTAATTTTTTAGGTTTTTATAGAAATGTTGCATTCTTCTTGACATATGTATATATTTTTTAAAACCACAATCCAGGCCTCTCAGCTCCTGGGTGGTCTGTTTTCTATTATTTATGTATGCATAATTTATCTTACTTACTCTCAGCTGTGATCCATTCTCCCCACCCCCAGCAGACTTATTATACAAGCCCCTTCCCCCTCCTGAGAGCAATAAGAGAGGCCAAACTCATTTCCCATCTATCTGGGTGAAATTTAATTAGAAAGGCAAATATGGAAGAATGGCACACAAAATAACCACATTAAATAAAAATAAGAGATGGCTGTGAACCTGAGCTTGAGCCAAAAAAAAAAAAAAATCACAAAACTGCAGTAATTCGATGAATCATAGGTCTAAATATTCACTTTTGTCTTCCAAACTCTGAGCCCAACTGAAAGATGTTTCTAAGAAAAAAAGAAGCACTAGATGAATTCATACAAATCATATTTAGAAATCAGAAAGGGATGAGGCTGTGTCTGTTTCATCTAAAACATTGTCTGGCACAAAGCAGTTACTTCATAAAAATTGAATGAATGGAGGGATGGACCGAGAGTCCAGCCTGCATGCGTTACAACAAGAAGCCAACTGGAAAGGCCACGAGAGGAGACGGGGAAGCAGGCAGAGATTTCTGCAGTCTCATGACCTCTTGAAGACATCAATTGGAACTTGGGATCCTGAGAAAGATGACATGCAGAGAACAACCTAGACCTTCAGTTAGGATCCTAAGCAAAAAAGACAGAAGCTAGAAAACAGCTTTGGAATGCTGAAAACCATTGCCAACTTATGTAGAAGTCCACAACCAGAGAAAACAGGCAGAAAGTAATCATCTTGCCCTAAATCAATCACAAAGTGAGATAAGGGGAGACGCCAGGTTAGAAGCCAGGCCTCTGGGACATTTCAGGGTCCCTTTCTCAGCATCTCCAAAGAGAAGTCAAACAAACTTCTTTTACAACCAGTTTGAATGTTTCAGAAGTTGCTTTCCGAAGCCTTTTGGGGTGGCCACTTCTCTCAGCATATTCAAGCTACTTAATACTCATGGCCTCTGGATGAGCTGGGCTCTGACATCCACTGCCTCCAGCCCAGGCCTCCCTTGCTATTTGCAAAGGTCCAAAATACTCCATTTCTGACTTCTTGGTTCCACTTGAACCTCCCAAAGCACTACAAACTCTGCCATGTCCTAAACTGGCTTGGTGTCCCCTATCTTAGGCAATAACACCTCTGTTACTTTTCCTACTCTGCAAACCAGAAACCTAGGAGACATTTGAGACCCTGGTCTCTACCTCATCCCTCATAAGTGCTGTTAATCTGTTCCTTCCTTATTCCCCCAGTTTGCCCACTCTGGTCCTCGCCATCAATAGGACAGCCCAAATCGTGGATCTGCTTTGTATCATTGTAGAGTCATTGACATTGTCTAGAACTTTTTATAAAGGAAATCATATAGTATGTATGATTTCTTTTTTGCTGAATTTCTTCACTTAGTATAATTATTTTGAGATTCATCCATGCTGATGCCTTGGACTGGAGCAGTGGCTCAGTGGTATCATGCTTGCCTAACACGTGTGAAGACACAGGTTCAAACCCCAGCAGCACGTATACAACTAAGTGTTGGCACAATTGATTCTCTCTTTCTCTCTCTCCCTCTCTCTCTAAAAAAAAAAAAGAAAGAAAGAAAAAATCTGGCCTCATCCATGCTGATGCCTTTATCAATAATTTGTTCATTTTCCTATTGGATATTATTCCATCATAAAGATGTACCACAATTTGTCTCTTCTTTCACCTGTTGATGGACACTTGCTTGTTTCTAGTTTGGACTATCACATACAAAGCTGCTGTGTACACTTGTATTCTTGTACCAAGAGACACTTGCTTTCTTTGCTATTGTGTAACTGTCTAGGAATGGCATGACTGGGTCATATGTTAGGCATATGCTTAATTTCTTAATGGACTAACGAACTTTTTTCCAGACTGCTAATTCCATTTGACACTTTTACCAGCAAAGTATGGGAATTCCTGTTGCATGTTGATTTGGTATAATCAGTATTTTTAATGTTAGCTAATCTGGTAGGTATGTAGCCATATCTTATCGTTGCTTTAATTTGCATTTCATCAGCATTTAATGATGTTGATTATGTTTTGATGTGCCTGAGCGTAAGATGTAGCTCTTACACTCAGGTCTATGACTCACTTCAAGTTAATTTGTGTGTAGGATGTGAGGTAAGGGAGGAGATTCAAACTTTTGTATTTGATTTCCAATCGTTTTAACATGTAAACATTACTCTTTTCCTATTGATTTGCCTGGAAATGCTTGTGGGAAATTAATTGGTTTATTTTGTGGGTCTATTTCTGAACTCTGTTCTGTTCTGTTGATATATGTGTCTATCCGTTTGACAATACTGTGCATTCACATTTTAAGTATTTTGTAGAAATTCACAAGCTGATTTTAAAATACATATGGAAATGAATAAGACCCAGAACAATTAAAACTATTCTAGAAAAAAAGATAAAAGTGTAGGATTTGTGCTACTTGATATCAAGACTTACTATAAAGCTACTATAATCAAGACAGTTCAAGGGTGACAGAAAGTGATAGAGCTGCTTGCTGGAGTAACTTACAATTCCCCATCCTGTCCTCTAGGGGGCGGTCAGGGGGTGCAGATGCAGTGGGGCCCCCAAGTGGTGGAGGAGGCCTGGGCCCAGGTATGGAGTGCTCACCTGGTGGAAGCGCATGGGGTTACTGCTTCTTTTCTGCCAGCCAGGCAGCCGCAGAAAAGCAGGTCTGAAAATCATTGGTGAAAGTGGGGCTCTTTTTAAGAATGCTCCCCACTCAGCAGGGGCCTCCTTCCCAAACTCCTTTGCTAGCTGCCAACAGTGTTCCTCTGGGCTGGGAGGGCCCTTTTGCCCCTGCCTCTGCCCATCCTGGTGGAACCCGCCCAGGTGGACCTCAACCTGGGTCCTCCTTCCTTGACACTGAGAAGAGAGCTGGTCCTCACCCAGCCCGCACCTTTGCTTTCTGGTATGAGGTTTACTGTGACCCCAGGGGCTCAGGAGGGAAAATCTTAATCTCATTTCAAGTAGGAGATTAAAGTAATGGCTGAAGAGGTTAAGTGACATGCCCAAAGTGACCCAGCTATTCATTGGCTTGGTTTGCATAAAATTAAGGACCAAGTTAGCTTTTCCTGACCCTGGTGCAGGCTTGTCATGAGTCCAACCCCTGCAGGTCTGAACTATGGAGCCTGCGCATTCTGACGTCATATTTCTTCACCAGGGTTCTTTGTGCAGGTCTCAGGTCTCCTGTGCAGGTCAGCCCCGTGTGGCTCATACTATTGTCTTGAGTGGCTGTGACTTGTCACCACAGTGGTCTTCTCAACTCAGATAGTGATGTCCCTGAATGCCCCAGAGTGCCTTGCTCTCTGTGATCAATAAGCATCTATCTGCTGATCGAGTGTCTGTTAGTGAATGGCGACAGCATCATCGGTGAATATTGATGGATTGGGACTCCTGTTTACTTTGGAAAAGAAGCCAGGGCTTTTGCACAAAGAGACAAAGAAGAATTCCCAATAAACTGGATGCATTCTAATCCCTTATGTAGACAAATCTGTAATTTATTCAGGCCAGGGGATGGGGTATCTCTCTGTTGTCATGGTGACCCTTAAAAAAAAAAAAGATTGTTCTTTAACAGCATCCCAGACATCAGGACTCTGAAGTAATAGCCCTTTTAAAATTGAATCATATTAATAAGATCTACCCGACTGCACAATGTCTTTTTTCTTTAGATGCATTATTAACTTGGCCAGGAACAAGACCTCATAAATGCCAAGTGCTCATTCAATAAGAACATCACTTCCAGTGAGGAATAAGTAAGGGAACAACTCACCAGCTCCAAAGATCGTGGTGTATAAGGAATGAGCTCTGAAAGGTAATCTTTGGGTTGGACACTCTTGATGAACCTGGATTATGTGGGGGTCACATCTTGTTGGGGAATCCCTGAAGCCTGGGGCAGCTCATGAGGTGTGAAGACCAGTCTGGCCACAAAGCTTCAGAAGGAAGTTAGGAAAAGAGCAAAGTAAATTTCACATTGTACAAGAGATGGATTGAACGACTCTTGAAACTCACAGCTCTTCTGTCTCAGGGTCAGCTTTTGATACTGAAGTTAATATTTGCTAAGTAACTACGGAGCCCCATGATGGATAGACTAAAATGACCCCAGTGGTCTCCACTTTGTCCTTGGGCAATCTCCTCCCTTTGTGGCCAGGATCTGTGACTTGCTTCTAACCAAAGAACAGAGCCAAGGTGATAAGATGACACTTTTGTGATTATATAATACAATATATGATTCTGTCTTGTTTGTGGACTTCCTGCCTCATTGGCTTGATAAAGCAAGACACAGTAATGTGAGCTATGTGATGGAGAGAACCCCTGGCAATCAACTAGGGTGGGCTCTGGCCAACAGCCAACAGAAGCTGAGACACTGAGTCCAACAATCAATCCATAAGGAACTGAGTCCTGCCAGCATTGTGTGAGCTTGGAAGGAGGTTTTTCTCTAATCAGACCTTCAGACGGGACTCCAGCTCTGGTCAGCACCTTGATTGTAGTCTCATGAGAAATTGATGCAAAAGACTCAGCTCATCGGGGCCCAGATTAGTGACCCATAGAAACCCATAAACATCTGTTGCTCTAAGTCATTGCTCTTCTGATAATTTGTTATGCAGCAAAGGATAACTAATACAAGTACCTACTGATGTTGTAAGTGCCAGGGAATAGACAGGCAATGTTCCTGCTTCTTGAGCATTTGCTTCTAGTTGGGGTTGCAGAAAATAAATAAACGAACAATTCATAGTCATGAAGCAAAAGAAATTAGGGCAAGGAGCTAGCGCAGGAGGCATGTGGTATTTTAGTTAGGGTTGGCAAGGAAGGGTCTATGTGAGGCAGAAGCATTTGAGCAGGGAACTGGGAACTGTGTTGTGGTTAGAAGGACAGCAAGTCCAAAGATCCTGGGGTAGGGTAAGAGGGGGACAAGCTTGCCAAGTCAAATCCCAATTCATAGAGTGTTGCTAAGACACGAGCTCAGAGAGTTAGTGGAGACCTGTCAGGAAGGACCCCAGATGCCACGAGGAAGGTTTTGATCCTATTTGCTATGTGGGAGGGGGCTCCTGGCCTTCTGAGCAGGTGAGTGTTGTGATCTGGTATGGACAGAAAAGCCTCTCTGACCCCACAATCCTCTTCCAATAGTCACAGCAAGATTTACAGCACAGGGCATGGGAAGTGGTAAAAGCCACCCATCTACTTTTCTGCAGCGATTCTTCCAGAAGCTCTACCAGATAGACAGGCCAAGTCCACAGCTCCTCCCCAACATCACATCCCTCTAGTTCAAAATGCTGGTCTGTGGGGCTCAGCCTCTAGGTCTGTTTTCCACACTCGGGAACCATTAGAGTGAAGGCAGGACAGATGGCAAGTTTCTCCAGTCATGACATGGGGACCCTGAGTCACAATGTCAGATGGACTTTGAGTAATTGTGTGGGGAATGAAGCAGATAAAAAAAGGTGCTTCTCAGAGGCCCATTAAATGCAAAACAAGTGGATGTGCAGGAATCTTTTTTTTTTTTCCTTTACAGGCATCTATTTGAAATTTCAGGGAAGGAAGATCCTGAAAATATTTCTTATGAATTAATTATACAGGACCCATTATTACTAACTTAAAATGTTTCAAATGCATTAAAATGGTAGGTTTCTTTTTTGAGTCATAGTGTTCTTGCTATGTTCTTTTAAAGGCTGCATATATACATATTAGAAGTTTTACATATTATACATTATTAATCTTGCAACCTTATTTCTTATCTGTTAGATTTGAATTTCACATCTACATTTTTGTTCCATCAACATAAACCTTATTGTTAAAAAATAAATCTGTATTATTATGCCTGAAATTCAATAAATTAAATTAAGGGCCTCTATGTTTTCCTAGTGAATCTTGCTGACTTGGGCCACAGGAGAAGGGTGGGACAACAACCCTACCCATATTGGAAGACAGGTGACTGACACTTCCCCCTGCCTTAATCCATCAATCAATCTATCCATCCATCCACCCATCATCCATCCATCTATTGATTCATCCATTCACACTTTCATCCATTTAATACATGTTTATTGGCATCAAACATGGCCAGACATTGCAATAGGAAACTAGAGACCAGGCAGATATAGCTGTCTACCATGTAGTCTAATCTCTGCTCTTCACAAGAAGTTTGATCTCTTTCCTAAAGCACTGTTGCAGTCACTGCTCTTGAGCTCTCATTTAGACAATCACACATCTGAGTCTGGAGGCAGGATGTCCAGAGAAACTTTACTCCTCATTCTTGAGTGGAATCCCAAGGCTCCCTCAAAGCCCTTCCTTTCTGCAGCCTCTGCCATTGCATCTCTGAGATGCATGTGGTCAGGGATGACAAACCAAGGTCTCCATGTCTGCTCCGATGTCCTTCTGGAACATAATTCATGGGGAAACTCTTCAAGATGCCAACACCAATAGGTAGCTCAAAGCCTTCTGAAACAAATTTCAAATGCGTTGAATAATTACTACATGCTGATAAGATTGATGAGTGTTTTTGATTTCAAAATGCACAGGATCCTTTCTTGGTCTTCCTCCTCTACTCTTTCTGCCCTAATATTTTGATGTCTTCCCCAAGGTTAACTTTCTGAACCCTGAGTGACCTTCCTTTTGCTACCAAATCAGAATCCTTGTCCAATCAGATCTCAGGGCTTGATTTCTGCATCTGTTTTTCTGCTGTGATGCTCCTAGAGAGGATTGCTATGGGCTGAATATTTGCTCCCACTACAATTCAGACTTGGAAACTTGTTGTGATGGGGGTAGGAAGTGGGGCCCTTGGGAAGTGATTAGGTCATTTAGGTCCTGAAGGTAGAGCCCTCACACAAATGGAATTAGTGTCCTGATTGGAGCTGAAGAGACTCAAGTTCTTCTCTCCTGCTAAGTGAAGACACTGTCAAAAAAAAAAAAAGAAAAAAGGAAAAAAAAAGACCGTCTATGAACCAAGGAACAGACCCTCGCCAGCCATCAAATCTGAATCTTCACCTTGGACTTCCCAACTTGAGAGCTGTAAGAAATGCATTTATTCTCGGGTATTCGTAAGTCATCCAGTATATGGTAATTTGTTAAAGTGGCCCAAATGGACTAAGACAGAGATGGAAATCAAATTCATCTCAAATCAAACTGTCACAGCGGCTACGCTGGCAAGGACCCTAGAATTCAAAGATCTGATGAATGATATCCACAAAGGCTAGCTCCTGATGTGACTGGAGGGGCACGGAGAGACTGTAGCTAGTTCAAGGACATGAACTCATCTCAGGAAGGGCATAGTAGAGAGAAGATGTAAGCAGGGAAAACCCGGAGTTCAGAGAACGCTATTACTCAGGGAGGAGTGACCATCGTTAGAGGTCCCTGCACTAGAAAGGGACATCAGCCAGCAGATGGGAGATTATTTTAGGACTCTCTGGTCCAGAGCCCACACTTTCTAAGGAGCTAGATGGCCATGACTTTACCTTCTCCACATATTGCCACCAAGAAGGGCATAGCTTGAGCAAGATCAGCAGACTTACTGGCTTCAGGTCAGGATACCACTGCTGGGAGAGGGTATGACAGTCTCCTATGAGTGTGGACAGTGTGAGCCAAACACTAAGATTCATCAGTCTGAGTGATGTGAGAACACCAGTCCAGCTCAGGCCTGGATTCCTTAAGCTCTGAAAAGCATTGTCCATTTTGTATGGCATTAATGACATCCAGTCAATCCACTTTCAGACCAGGTTGGCAAGACCACCTTCTGGCTGTGATCTCCATGTACGTGGGTTCTGGCACTTTCCTCATCTGTTCGGAAACGTGGGAAGATCACTTTTAGGAGACATCACTCCAGGACCTCAGGATTTCATACCATTTTTTTTATTAGATGTATATAGAGATACAATTGAGAGGGAAACATTATCAAACCATCAATAACCAATGTATATATACTTAGTTATTATGCCATTTAAATATGACTTGCAGATGGGATCAGGTTTCCATTGCTGTGACAAATATCATAGGAAGTCAACTTAGAGGAGCAAAGAGTTCTTTTGGCTCATAGTTTCAGCCAATGGTCAGTGGCTTCATTGCTTTGGGCCTTAGGTGAGTCAGAACATCATGGTGGAAGGGCATGGTGGTGGAAGCTGCTCACTTTGTGGTATTCAGGAAGGAGGGAAAGAGAAGGTAAGGGAGAGAGCGGGAGGAAAGGGCCAGGGACACAATATGCCCTTCCAGGACATGCCCACAGTGACCCACTTCCTCCAACTAAACCCCACCTCCAACTGTTTCCATTACCTTCCAACAGTCCATTCAATCATGAACTCATCAATAGATTAATCCATTGAAGAGATCAGAGCCCTTAGGATCCAATCACTTCCTCTGAATATTGCTGTACTAGGGACCAAGCCTTCAACATAAGAAACTTTGGGGGACATTCCAGGTCCAACTATAACAGGGTGTAAATTGATACAACTTGGGAAAACTGTTTGATAGTATTTACCAAAGATGAATGCTGACTCTATAATCCACAAATTCCATTTCTAGCTATGTGTTCTCATGAGAAATGAGAATATACATCTAGTAAATTGCATGTATAAAAGTGTTTATCAAAACCTTTTCTATTATAACCCCAACCTGAGAATGACCCAAATGTCCTTCAATAGGAGAGTAGATAAACAACTGTGTGTGGATAGCCATGCAATAGGATCCTATGAGGCAGTAAGGAGTGACGTTCTGATACATGCACCACATGGATGAATCTCATGGGCATAAGACGAATGCAAGAAGTCAGAGGCACAGGCTATATATAGAATATATAGCATTGCTTTCATATGAAGTTCAGAACAGGCAAAAATAACTGAGACTACAGGTGACTTAGGTTGGGGACATTGACTAGGAGGAGGCACCAGGGAACCATCTGGGTTGATAATACCCTTTAATATGATCTGGGTTGTGGCTACACAAATGTATTCACATGCGAAAAGCCATTGGCTATATGTTAAATATATTAGTGTACCTTTGAAGTTGACAGTAAAGTACACTTTTTCAACATTGAAAAAGAAACAAAAGTAAATGTTTAAAAATGCATTTAACTCTGAGCAGGGCATTATTCTAATCTGAGAGAACAAGTGTGCTTAATCTCTCATATAGATTCTAATCAAGTAAAAATTTTTTAAAGGACCATAAATATTTTAGATTTATTGGGCTACACCATCTCTGTCACTGTTGCTCAACTCTGCCCTTGCGGCACGAAAGCAGTCATAGATAATAAGTAAATGGACAACTGCGGCTGTGTTCCAATAAAACTGTTTACAGAAACAGGCAGTGGGGTGGCTTTGGCCCATTGACTTCACTGGTGGCGACTTCCAGGGAAAAGCATGTTGAGGCTGGAGAGGCCTCGGGGCTCACCAGGGCCAGTGCCATGATCCGTTAGTTTCATCTGGCTTGCAGGAGGGACTGAGCACTGGCATGACCTATCTTGGTCCATCTGGCTAAATGTTCAGGAGTGACTAGTCTCTCCCGCTGAGCCCTCTGGAACCCTTGTTTCACCCAAAACAAACTCCCCTCATCTTTTCCCACTAAAAGCCTCCTCTGTCACCTGCCTTCACTGTCCAGCCCCAGGACACAGCTGCCTGCAGATTTCTCCAGTGGAGGCCACACAGTATCCCCCTTCTTGCTTTGTACCTTGGGCCTCCCTACTGTGTATGCTATCTTTCCAAAGCACCTGGCATGATGTCCTCTTCTCCTTTGGGAGTCCTGACATATGTATGACCTTGTCACCTCTACCCCTGCTCTGCGCTGACATCTCCTGCCTCCTGGGCTCCTTCCTCTTATACCTTCTGTCTCTCCCAGGTACCATCCTCAACCCATCCCATACCTTAGCTTCTTGGGCCCTTAGCAGCCCTGTTTCCGGGTACAGTCACCTCTCTTCTGCCTGATGCCACTCATTCTAACAGCCACACTGCAGACCTCCCATTACCAGCATCTGGGATCTACACAGCAAAGGATCCTCCCAGCCTCTCTCCCAGCCTCCCTCGCCCCCCTTCCACCTGCCCCTCGCCCACTAAGACAATTGAAGCAGATACCTGGACAGTTCCCTCCCCTCCCACTACTTTCCTAAAAGCAGGACATACATTTGAAAAGGGGTCCCCCTCTTCTCTCTACCAGGAAACACAGGAGTCAGTCACTACAGACCACCCCACAACCTGGACGTGGCACCAGAGCCACCCACATTGCATACCTTGCTGGAGCTTATCCTAGCCTACCACTAATTTCCACATTTGTCTTCCCGCAATCTGCCACCCTGAGGCTTCAAGTTCTGTCCTTCGACCTGTCCCTGCTCTCCAAAATGACTGTTTTTTTTACTAGAATGGTCCCCACGTCCTTTGGAGTTATATTCATGGGATGCTTTTCTCATGTGAATCTGTATTTTGTTAAACTATATTTGCAGAGACCGATGGAACCGATGAATCTAAGAAGGGTAGAGGAGCCTTCTCCTCCCTGATGGCCTCTTTAGATCTCACCTTCCACCTTCCTCTCACTCAGAGCCAAGATCTGGGAAATCGGTCTCTGCTCAGGATCTAAGCACTCCCAGTCCCAACTCTCCTGTTCCATCTCTACGCTGGTGAAAGCGGCTCCACTCTCCATCACAGGTGATCTCCCTGGCAAAATCCAGCAGACACTGAAGCTCCTGCTTCTTCATCTCTCTGCTGCATCCTCTGGGCCCTGCCCTTCTCCTCCAGAGCCACTAGGACCTTGCACTCTGCTGAGTTCTCTCCTATCTGCTCAGGCTCCCCTTCCTGTTAGTTCTGCAGGGCTCTGACTTCAGGCATCTCTGCTCTCTGCAATTCTTATGAGCAAGGTGGCTTTTGATAATCATCTGTGTTGCAAGTTCAACCTCTCTCTGCAGTGCCCAGGGCATCTTTGGAGTAGTGATTATAGTAAGACCTGCTGACTGCCTTTCTGTATCTATTCTCCCCTTTTCACCTAGGAACAGATCCCTGATACTTAGCTGGACACATGACTCTCCACCATTAAGATATGGGGCTGGTGCAGTGGCTCGGTGGTTACGGCACTTGCCCGGCATGCACAAATACACAGGTTCAAACCCCAGCACCAACATACACAACTAAGTGTTAGAGCAATGAAAGCCATGTGGAAAAACTCAATAAAAATTGATTCTCTCTGTCTTTCACATACTGTCCTTCTCTCTCTCTCTCTCTCTCTCTCTCTCTCTGTTTAAAAAGATACTCTTTCCCAGCATCTCTTGTAAGTAACTGTGGTCATGTGATCTGCTTCTGGCCAATGAAAAGAGGAAGTGTCACATGTGGCTTCTCAGAGGGCTCCTTAAATAAGCTCACTTAACTTGGAGTCATATCTTATCTGCCTTCCCCCTTCCTCCTTCCATCCCATCACCTGGAATGTGATGTGATGATTGCCTCCACTGCCATCTTGGATTATGCAGAGGTATAAGGGTGGAGTAAGAATCTGGGATCAATCTGGATCCTTGATAACTTAGTAGAGCCACTAGACCCACCTTGGATGCCTACCTGGACTTCTACAATGGAAGAAGAAAAAAACAAAAAAATAAAACAGTATCAATCGGCTGAAACTGATTCTGATACATATCACCTCCAATTTGCTCAAGAAATTGGTGGTCTACAGCCTAATACTTTTTTAGAGACACTGTGGGTAAGGGAAGGGAGGGATTCGGGTGGAAAATTGGGGGGGGCACTCCTGGGGGTAAATCTGGTATCCAGAAACTATACACATTTTATATTATTTTGTTAAAAATTTGTATGGTTGTTCAAAAATATAAATTAAAATTAAAAAAAAGAAAAAAAAAAGAAATTGGTGGTCTTCCCCTGCCCCGATCCACTCCTCCCTTTTGCCGCACCATAGCCAAAGGAATCCCTCCATAGCTCCTTTCTTTTCATCTGTTGTCCAGACCAGGAGAAACCAGGAGTCAACTTTGAGTCCCTCATACAACCTTGATTCAGGCCACCATAAATGATCACCCCACAACCTGTAGATTTCAGGGTCCCAGAGTTAGGAGGCTACTGAATATCAGCAGCTCTTTTGGGTGCAAGGCCTGCCTTACCTGAGACCAAAGGGAGAAAGAGGAGATGAGGGTGCCTTGGGGGATGTGCAGAGGCAGGAAGAGCCTCTAAAGGGACACTGGATCCTGGGACAAGCCCTGTCTGTCTCATTATTTCTTCTGGGGCTGGGATGGCATCCTGGCAAGGAAGAGCTGGGCTAGCTCTCAACTTTTGCTGTACCGCTGTCCCTTCCTGAGGATTTCCCTCTTTCAAATCCTTTTGGGAAGACTGAATCGGCAACTCATAAGGGCAACAGGTGACCCCAGACATCCTGGGTCTAATCTCCTGTCTATTGGGCACCTTTTACGTGCTGGGCACTGTGCTGCAAGCCTACAGTGGCCTTTTGAGGGGCAGAGTTTATCATGCTTATTTTATAGGTGGGGACATTGGGACTCTGAGAGGTGAAATGATTTGCCCAGGCAGCACAGCTTAAAAGGAAAGGGCCTGGGATTGGCCCCATTTCTGACTGACTCCAAACTCCTGTTCTTTCCCACACCACCAATTATCCTAAATTTAAATAAATATTTTGATAACATCCCCTGTGAAATTATTAAAAATTCTGATTCTAGGGCTAAAGCCTGGAGTCTGCTTCAGTTGTTTTAGACTGGACTTGGAGAGTTGTCCCCCCGACCCCTAGTGCCCTGCACGGGAAGGGCTGAATATTTCCTCTTTGAGCCCTCTCCAGCTAGCCCATCCCATAGTTCTTTCTGGCCTGCTAGAACACTTGCCACTGTCCATCCTTCCATCCATCTGTCCAACCGCCCACCTACCTATCCATCCATTCTCTTGCCCACCTATCTATCTGCACCTCTATCTCCTTTCTGCTATTCCCTGTAACCTTCACAAGCAGAGGTCACTCCTCAAGGTCATGGCCTGGATCTGGAACATGTTCTTGATCCTCACCTGCAATCCTCAGCTGTGCCTCAAGCCCTGACTTTTCCTGACAATCTTCTTTGTCCTTCTGCCTCTGCTCTGTGGCCCATTCTATCAAGATCTTTTTCCTGCTACGAAACCAGTAAGCCGAATTGTAATAATTTAATCACGTGCTACCTATTTTATTTTTGCTTTTTGGTACTGGGGGTTGAACCTAGGGGGTTTAACCATTGAGCCACATCCCCAGCCCTTTTAATTTTTTTTATTTTGAGACAGGGTCTTGCTAAGTTGTTCAGGACCACTAAGTTGCTGAGGGTGGCTTTGAACTTGCCATCCTCCTGCCTTGGCCTCTGAGTCCCTGGGTTTACAGGCATGAGCCACCCTACTGGGCTACTTAATTTTTACTTTATTAGAAGAGAGGAGCTAAGTTTTATGGAGCATCTATCCTGTATCTTATTTATCACTAAACTCTCTGAGATAGGAGTATTATTCATTTTACCCATGAGAAAATTATCATTTAAGGAAGTAAATGCTATGCCCAAGGTCACATGGCCACAGAACGATGGAGCAGGTCGCGAGGTCCAGTCACAGATATTTCCATGGGAAGCACTCCTTTCCTGCGACTAGACGCTAAGGACGGTCACTAGGTGGCATCCAGAGGTGGCCATGAGCCCTGTTTTCCTGCATGGAACGCTGGTGGGATGCTGAGGCTGTCATCAGCCCATATTCACCACCAGGGGACAGACTGGGGAAAGAAATGGCACTTAGGGCGGTTCCGGGTTGGGGAGCACAGATGACTGGGAAATCTCATTACCTTGGGGCGAGAAAGACCGTAGCAGCTCCACAATGGTTTCAGTTATTCTAAATTTTTTTAAAAAAAATTTAAGAGAGAGAAAGACAGCGAATGTGAGAGAGAAAACCAATTTTATTTAGGGATGGGGAAGGCAGGTCCCTGCAACCTGAGGCAGGCAGGGAAGGTGATAGATCAGAGCCTGGACGGGCAGCTTTCCTGCCCCTGCTGGCTAGGTTGCTCCAGCCCTTCTCCTGCCCATTTCCTTAGACATTTCCTCGTTTTCTTGGTTTCCAGGCTCTTTTTGGCTTCTGCTTGTTCCTCACACACAGTGCTCCCCTGCCTCCTCATTGCTGGGTTTGGAGACCCAGTTTTGGGCCGGATGCCTCAGACCCCCATGCCTCTGCTTCCCAGTTTCCTCCTCAGACCTGACTCTGGTTTTGGGAACACAGTATCCCCAAAGTTCTGCCACTTAGCCCACATGATGGCTTTATGCTTCTCCTTCCAGGCAAGCAACCTGGTACCAGAGTTCCCCAAAACAGATGAGTGCTGATTTGGTCCACTCCATTGGGGCCTTTGTGCAGCGCTCAACCTGCACAACCATCCATGGTGGTCCCAGCCCTACTCTCTGCTCAGATGGCGACACCTTGAGAGGAAAGATATTGTTATGCTCATCTCTAACAAAATCTAGCACTCATTGAGACGAATAGATGGCCTCACATCCATGGCCTCTTGCCCAGTTGATAAAGTAAGAGCAAAAAAGTCCAGGGATTGTGGTACCAGGACTAAAGCAATCTGAGGCACAGGTTCTCCCAGACTTGGACCTCAAGCATGTTGACCACCCAATTTCTGCCCTCTAGTGGGACCCAGTCTGGGCAGCATATCTGAGGCTGAAGGGGTAATTCAGGTCTTCAGGTTCTTCTACACAAAGAAAGATGGAGAAGGGAGAAGAAGCCAGGCCTGCCAGGGGCAGTTATAACCAGGATTAGATTTATAATGAGGACAAATAATGAATAATTTAATCATGCAGATCAGTTCAGGACCAGACTGCGGGACACGGGCTTCCCAGAACTATCGGTGACCATGAGTCCTGACTTCCCTGCTGGGAGCCCCACTGCCTGCCGCAAGCTGCAGTTGAGTGTTCCTTGAATTTACCTGTTTCCTCTTAAACATGCAGGAAGATTTTGCGTTCCACTTCCAGGCTTGTTTCGATGAAACGCTGATGTGTTCAATTACTTTCCATGAGTGAAATGGGAGCTCAAGAGCAGCTCCCCGATCTACCTGTGACTTGGCGTAGACCGGGGCTCAAGAGATGCTGCTTTGCTGTTTCCCTGTCCCTTTCTGGGAACAACAATTCCATTTCCCTTCGGGGGAGCCAGCCCTCTCCACTCTCTGTGTCCAAAACCCTACCCTGTCCTGGCTGCACCCACGCAACCCAGGCTCCATCCCGCAGAGCGCGGTGGTTGCTTCAGGAATGAACACGCAGTCTAAGCAGATCCGCTGATCCCTGAGACTTCTGCAGTTACTCTTTGGGACGGAGAAGGTCATTTTCAGCTGGGATGGTTAAACCGCTAGGATGTAGCCTAGAAACTTTGAGGCCACCTGGTAGAGAAAGGCTGCCTAGGAATCAACTAACCCAAAAGAATGTAGACCTGAAGGATGATGGAAAGAGAAAATCCCAATGACATCATCTTAGTCCCTGCCTGGATCTAGCTATGCCTGAAGCCATACAGATTTTTTTTTGTTGTTGTTCAATGAACTTGCTTTAGGTTAGTTTCACTTGTAATAAAGAGTCCCAACAAATTCAACTAACGAACATGCTAGTTTGGAGGTACACACCTAGGTTTCAGGGTTTTGGCACGGGAGTTGGCAGACTGAATTTGAGTCTAAGTTTGTTCTCAATTTTGCTATGTGATTCTGGGGGCGGGGTTGGATTAGGTAACCCCCAGGTTACTTCCAACTTTAAGGTTCTATGCTAAGGTGCTGGAGCAGTGGCTCAGGGGTTGGAGCACCTGCCTGAAATGCACAAGGACTTGGGCTCAAACCCCAGCACCACATACACAACTAAGTGTTGGAGAAACAAACTTCGGAGCAGAAAGCAAATAAAGTTGAGTCTCTCTTTTCTCTCTCTCTCTCTCTTTATAAAAATAAAAAAGATTCTATGCCAAAAAAAAATCTTGCAGAAATTTGAGGAGATACAAGTTTCTTGTACCCTTGGGGTGAGTGAGATTCCTGGGCTACCATGTGCATTCTAACTGAATCTGAATGCAGCTTGGGAATTTGTTCTGAGCACAGGGTCCAGGTGATTCTGATGCACAGCCTCCCAAGGGAGCCATTGAAAGAGTCCACCACCAACAATTTATTGAGCACCTACTATGCATGGTGGCACCCTCCTTTGATAATGGTCTCCTTGTAGGGTGGAGAGACTGACCTCCACCCTCACGCTGGAGTTTCTGTAAAAGGCCAAAGCTGACTCCAGGAAAAACAAAAAACAAAAAACAAAAAAACAACAAAAAACATACATTACTGGCAACACACTTCCTTCAGTCATTCAATTGCTTCATAAATAGCATTTAAAAGTTTTATTGATGAATAAGCCATTCAGTGTCCAGTTGGTTCGCGTAGAAACAGCAAGGAGACAAACGTGTGCATTTATGTGGCTGTTCCTGTTGATGTCTCATTTAAAACCTTAACAAGATCGTTCCATGGCAACCTCAGCTCACACATTACTAGAATTTAAATGGCTTATTATCAAGATAAACATTTATGATATTAAGGTATGCAATATTAGTGTCATATTTTATACATGGTTACTTGTAGCATAGTTCAGCTCGAGGCCAACACCATATTGAATTATTTACAGCATTCTCCCTGGGTTATTAAAAAGTTCAGTAAAATATATATTAGCATATAAAATTTTAATACATAGTTCACATTGCAGGGTTTGCAAGCTCTTGGCCTTTAGCAGAGGAAAGCTAGGGACACAGCTCCAAACAGACAGTGGCTTTGAGAAGGTGCCACAGCGCTGCCCAACACAGCCTTCTCTCTGCCCCATTTGTGATCTCAAAGCTCTGTGTACAAGTTACAGCCAGGGAGGCCAGAATAAGGGGATGCCCCCAGTCCTGGCTCTGAGAGTTCTTTGGGGTCCCCAACCCTCGTGACTTTGACTCCTGCTGATTGAACACAGAGAGGGTGTCTCTCTCTTTTCTCTGCTCTCTAGGACCCCGGATGGACTTGGTCACTCTGGAAAGCAATGAATCCAGTGTTCACCATTGTTACTGACCCATTTTGTGAGTGTTCCTGTCTCGTCTCTGAGCCACCCTTTCCCTAGAAGGACTGAGTGTGGCTGCAGCATGTGCAGCTTAACAGTGTGGCCAAGGTGGAGGAGGCTTGGTTCAGTCCTACCAGCGTGTGACCTGCGACAGCCAAGGTCCTCTCCTAGCTGCCCAGAACTCCCATAGCGGGGCATAGACTGGACCTTGCTGGCCAATGCTTAGTCACACCAAGTCTGGGCAAGGTGACTCTAGACTTGAGCAAGTCACTGCGTTCCTGTTTCCCTAACGAATGCTTGCGGCTGTGGTAGATGACCAGACAAGGTGCGCTGTAGTTGCTCCTTTATTTATTTTATTTTTTTAAAGAGAGAGAGGACAGTGACAGAGAGAGAGAGAGAAAGAATCAATTTTTATTTGGTTTTCCATGTGACTTTCGTTGCTCCAACACTTCGTTGTGTGCGTGGTGCTGGGGTTCGAACCTGTACACTTGCACGGGCCAGGCAAGCACTGTAACTGCTGAGCCAGCACTCCAGTCCTGCTCCTTCCTTTTGTTCCATGAATATTAATTTTCCTCTCTGGGGACCTGGGTCCTTAGTGCCTTCTCATTTTCCTAGATGGCTGAGGGTCAGGCTGGATTTGCAGCAGGCGATCAGGGAGTGATGGCTCCATGCGGGAAAACGCATTGCGTTGCTGCTTCCTCTCATCCTCTCTGTGAGGAGACTCTGGAGGGAGGGCTGTGTTGTGCAGAAGAGCAGGGCCAGAGTCGCCCCATTTCACAGAGCAGCACCTTACCCTGAGCTGCTCCGTTTGGGAGCAAGCGCTAAGGCAGAATGAGCTGGCGACTTATCTGGGCCAGCAGATAATGCCAAACTTGTAGAAAAGCAGAAGCCCTAGATGCACAGCACAATCATAAGGCACAAAGGGACAGAGAAGTCAATTATGCTAAGAAGAGGTGACGACTAGGCTGGAGTGGTGGCTAGCTGTTATGGCGCTTGCCTGGCATGCGTGAGGACTTGGGTTCAAACCCCAGCACCACATGCGCAACAAAGTATCAGAGCAACGAAAGTCACACAGAAAACTAAATAAAGGGGCTGGAGCAGTGGCTCGGTGGTTACGGTGCTTGCCCAGCATTCGCAAGTACACGGGCTCAAACCCCAGCACCCACGTACACAACTAAGTGTTGGAGCAACTAAGGCCATGTGAAAAACTCAATGAAAATTGATTCTCTCTCTCTCTCTCTCACTGTCATTCTCTCTTTAAAAAAACTAAATAAAAATTGATTCTTTCTCACTGTCCCTCTCTCTTTTTAAAAAAAGGTGACTACTTGTGAGCTTATTGAATTACATCAGCAGAGAGCCTTGGTGCAAAGTGGGATATCAAACCCATATCAGCGAAACCAGGTCCATGAGCTTATCGATGCCTAAGACGACCGAGTGACACAACCCCTCCAGCCTGAAACACACGAAAGAAGAGGCACCCAAGAAAGACCTCGGTGCACGCCCATCATCTATCAGACCTCGAGTGGACACAGTTTGAAGTCACAGGGACCAAACTCCCAACCGGATCAGCTCAGCTTGAGCTCCCTGCTCAAGGTGGCCCACTTCAAAACAGCCTTCCGTCTGGTCCCCAGCCTTGAACAAGCTCTGAGCCCTGGACAGCTCCTTAGGCTGATGTGCCATCTTACCTGACCACCCCTGTGCCTTCTGAATCCATCTCAGCTCTGTGCTTTCGTTTTCAGTTCTGCCTCTTTAAATCCTGTGGCCACTGTTAACCCTTTCTTAGCCTTTCTGTAACCTATGTATCATTATGCAAAGTGAGATGTGTGACTTGAACGTCCTAGGTAATGTAGATATTATAATATTGTAGATATGAGTCATTAGGATTGAAAGAGAATAAAAGATTCTGTGCTTGCCCGGCTCATGAATGCCAATGGAACCATGACTATTTGATGAACTGGAGCCTGTGAAATTTCTGTTATTCAATAAATTCTGACACTGAGGAAAGATGCACTTGTGTCCGGTCTATGTCAATGGCGTAGCTTTCTCATGACTCTCTCAGAGGGAGGAGATGAGCTCTTGCTTCTCTTGCCTCTCTTCACACCCAGTCTGGACTCCTTTGTCACTAGAGATGTTGGTAGTTTTTGGACTGCAGAATCTGGAATGGAAGCCTCTAGGAGTCCTAGGTTGGGATCCACAAAAGCAGACTCCAAGACAAGGAATCGAGGTTGACCTGGGTGGCGATCCAGGAGGCAGAGGTGGGGGAGTGAAGGAGAGACCAGGAGGATGCAGGGTGTGTTCACAGGCAGGTTATCCTTGGGGGCTCCCATGGATCTGAGAGACTGTGAAACATGGCTTCCTGTGTTGTCCCTCCCAAGGGACCAGTGATGCAGGGGTTTTTGAGATGAGGCTGGATTCTCTGTTCCTGCTGGTGAATGGAGTCTGGGCTGACTGCAGATCTCTGCAGCCAAAATAGCCCATTTTTAGTGTTTGTAGCTATTCCCAGTTAAAACTGGGAATCTGGGCTGGCTGCAGATGTCTGCAGCTGAAATAGTGTTAGCAGCTCCCCAGCTAACAGCTGGGTTTTTCACCGCTATTGTTGAGTGGTGCCTTGAAGCTCTTGGTGGAAGCACACCCCAGGAATTCGGCCCCAATCTTCTTCTGGGTTCTTGTCTTGCGAATTTGAAGAATAAAATCCATGGACAACCACGGAAGGGAAGCGTAAAAGGGGTAGGGTTTATTTAAGGAAGGAGAGCAGAGTCTCTGCAGGGTGGAGGGGCACCTGGAAGCAGGACACCGTCTAATGTAGGTGAGGCCAGGGGTTATGTTGATTTGGGTTTGAGCCTTGATTAAGATTCACGGAAAGCAGGCACTGAGAAAAACACCAGCATCATTGGTTAAACTCTATGTAAAACAGGCATTGAAACTGAGCGCCAAAGTCATTGGTTAAAATCTGTGCAAAACGGTTAGCAAATCTTTCCTAGTTCCCATCTGTGTCCACCCTGACTTCTTAGTTTTCCTGCTCTGTGACAAAGGAGTTGCTCTCACAGGTGAGCCTCATTTGCATTTGAAGGCCCTGAGCAGGCCCTTAATCTCTCTCTAGTGCCAGCTTCTAGGTGTGGTTGAACGGGGTCCAATGCCTTGACTCCCTAGCCATTTTACTATCTCTCCTAATCTCCATCATCAGGAGCTGCTGGGTTTTTCCACCAGTGCAGTCATCATTGGTTGTGGCCGCTCCCAGGAGATGAACTTCTGGACACTTCTCATCTGTGACAATGCCCTTGCACACACCCCCAGCTAAGAAGTCCCAAGGTTGATGCTTAGGGGCTTGCAGGAAGATGTTGTGGCTTCCCCAGAAAGCTGAGTTCTGGGGTTATGGGCATATGCCTATACTGACTGCCACAGTGTGCTATAGATTGGGTAAGTGTCCCCCAAAGGCCTGTGAGTTAAAGGCTTGGTCACTGGCCAGTGGAGCATTCAGGAGGAGGTGGAGCCTTTAAAAGGCAGGGCCTGGGAAGGAAGTGAGGTCTTTGGGGACATGCCCTTGAAGGGGACATTGGGATCCCAGTGGTTTCTCTGCTCTCTGCTTCCAGCCACCAAGAGGTGAGCAGCTTTGCTTCACCACCTCATGCGCCACACCGTGATGTTCTGCCTCGTCACCAGCCCAAAAGCAATGGCATCAACAGACCACGGACTGAAACCTTTAGCGCTGTGGCCCAAAAATAAACCTTTCCTTCTTCTAAGTTATTTGACTCAGGGGGTTTATTATACTCCTGGAAAGCTGACTAACATAACCTTGCACCCAGGACACGGTCCTCCCCATTGTGGTGTTAAACTTAGTTTTCCTTGGGTAGGAGTGGGGGCTGGTGCTTGGTGTCTTGGATGACTCCTAGGGGTGGAGGGGAGGAAGGAGGCGGTGAGGTCCAGGCATGATCTGAATGACCTTCATGTCAGGATCTCTGAGGTTGGTATGTTATGCCCAAGTCGCGAGTCCCCAAAGACCACCAAGGAGCCGAATCCGATGCAAATACATTAGGGTCTTTTTATTGCAAGCTTGAGCCTGGGCTCCCTCCAATGCAGTGGATTTAGGGAGAGAGAGCCCGGAGCCCTAGTACAGCGATATTTTTATAGGGTTTCACAGTGAAGCGGGAAATTCAAACAAAGCAGAATACAGGATTGGTTGATCTTCTAACATATATGATACATTTCTATCAGCCATGGTACCCTTTGTCTCGGACTTCTACCATATATAGTTTGGAATGTTAGGAACTGGCTCGTCAGCTCCTGATTGGCTATTTGCTAAGGGTCAGTTCATCTGGTGGTATGAAATGTGGTTTGTTGTTCTTTGTTCTTAGTAAACGGGAATTTAGGGCTACTTCAAATACTATTCAAAAATGGGGTCTCTAATGGTTACAACACGGTTAAATTGCTGTACACTGTCTTTCAGCAGCGGTTGGACCAAGCTCCTGCTCTGCCCCATCTCGCACTCTCCCGCTCTCTCTCTCACACTCCCTGCTCGCACCCACCTGCTCGCTTAGGCTTGCTCAAGCTACTGCTCTGCACTCACTCTCAGGTACACAGATGCTAGTGACTGGACTCCATGGGATGTGACATAGGGAGACACTGTGCCCAATCTAGGCAGGAGGAGAGGAAGCTGCCCATTTCAAAGGAGAACCTCAGTGATGGATGGAAGAGCACAGATGCTTCCCCAAGTTTTCAGAACTGTGCAAATTCCACTGGCTTCCTGGGTGACCCTGAGAAGAGACAGCGTCCCTAGTAATGAGTTATGTTGGGGACTTCATGGCCCCGACAAGTCAGAGTGAATGGGAATTAGGAAGAAAGAAAGAAATGCCATGCTTCTTGTCATGGAGCAAAACCGAACCTGCTTCAGTGGCTGGGGTGCATGGTTTAGAAGTCAGAGGCAAGGGAAACTCAGAACGCAGGAACAGCTCCAGGGCTGAGCAGCTGCTTGGAGATCCTGAGTGCCCTGCACTTGCTCATGTCAAGAGAGGTCTACTCTGCAGCAGGGTGAATCAGCACCAAGAGATGAGAGCACAAAGCACAGGGCACGTTTCTTTCTTTCTTTTTTTTTTAGAGAGAGGGACAGTAAGAGAGAGAGAAAGAGAAAGACAGAATCAACTTTTATTTAGTTTTTCACATGGCTTTTGTTGCTTGGACACTTCATTGTGTACGTGGTGCTGGGGTTTGAACCTGTGTCCTTGTGCAAGCCAGGAAAGCACCATAACTGCTGAGCCACCGCTCCAGCCCCCAAAGGGCAATTTTTAAGTCACAGTGAAAGAAAAATAAATAAATGCACCTCTTCCACCCTCAAGGATGCACATAGTGTGCAAAGTCATGGAGAAGACGGAGAACAGGGCTCAGACTTGATGACAGTCTAGACACTCGGAAGAACTTCAAACAGAGCAGGGAATCCTATTTTTCCCTGTACCTTGTCACCTGGAGAAGGGGGTACAGGCTAGAAGTGGAGACAGGTTCAAGAAAGGCCAGGAGGGGGCTGGAGCAGTGGCTCAGTGGTTATAATGCTTGCCTAGCATGTGTGAGTATGTGAGTTCAAACCCCAGTGCCACGTACACAATGAAGTCTCGGAGCAATGAAAGCCATAAGAAAAACTAAATAAAAATTGTTTCTCTATTTTTCTCTCTCTCTAACTGTCCCTCTCTCTTTAAAAAAAAAAAAGGGCCAAGAGAATTTCATAATTAGCAACGGCAGTCAAGAGACTTGGGGAATTAAAGTTTGGGTGCTGCGTAAAACTGCCACAGTCAGTGGGGCCATTTTAAAGGGAAGGCCAGTGGGTCTGAGGTCAGTTGATAAGGATCGCTAAGATAGCAGCACTTAACTCAGATGCCTGCCTCCGGCCCCACCCTCATGGTGACAGGTTCTGTGGTCCACCCTGTTGAGATACACCAGGGAGGCGGGGGACTGAACTAGTTTTGGAAGAAGCTCAGGGAGCTCTATCCAGCAGCGCCCAGCAAGTTTCCATAGGCTGAATGCAAAATAAAGCAGTCTAGCTCAGCATTTGCCCGATTCGGGTAAGGTTCACTGGGAGATCCCTAGTTAAGCACCCAACCATCTAGCCAGCTGTCTGTAATTGGTAAAGATCGGTTTTGTTTCTTTTAAATCCATTACAAGAAATGCCCCCGAGTTGAGTCCCAGTCTGCTTATGTAGAAGCTCCAAGGACAGTGACAACCTCAGGCCAATGGCCTCCTTTTTATTTGCCTAAGCAAGAGCAAACTCCAATGCCAGAGCTTACTTTCATCATTATTACCAAACTTTTCTTTGGCTGTTCCTCTGCTCTCCTCTTCCTCACGCCCGCTCTTGTCAGCCTCTGTCTGACTAGCTCAGTACGCTGTTTGCTGGCAGAGGTGAGCACGCAGGAGTTTTTAATGTCACAAGGTTGGGGGCAGCCAGCCAGGTCCTCCTGGAATGACGTGGGTGCAGAGAACATGGGTGCATTTTCCAGGCAGAGACCTGGGCTAGAAGCTCAGCTCCACCTTGACCGAATTTCCAAGCCTCCGTGGTGATTGGTGACAGACTCCAAGACTCCGCATGGCGAAGTTGTGAAGAATAAATGTGGTGACTGTGTGCAAAATGCCCAGTCCCTGGCAGGTGCTCAGCAAGCAGAAGCTCCTGTCACAGGACTGACTAGGGAGTTATTGAAGCAGCGACCAGATGGCCTGCAGGGAGACCCTGCACAGGGGAGGAGGCCCTGAAGCCTCCTGCACTGAACCCCAACCTGCGTGGCCATTTGCCCTGCCAAGGCCGGGGTACATTTCCTATTTATATGCATCTCCTCCTGTTTGGGTCAGCTTTTGTGTCACTATGACCAAAAGACCTGTCAAGAGCAAGACAGAGGAGGAAAAATTTATTTTGGCTCACAGTTTCAGAGGTTCGGTCCACGGTCGGCTGACTCCATTGCTCTGGCCCTAAGATGAGACAGAACATCATGGCAGAAGGGCATGGAGGAGGGAAACAGCTCAGGGCACGGCCACCAGGAAGCAGAGGCACTCCCCAGCCACATGCTACCTGCCTGGAGTTACCACCCAGTTAATCCAGATCAATGCACAAATCCACTGATTAGGTCACAACTCTCACACTCCAATCATTTCACCTGTGAAAAGTCTTGGGTTGTGTCACACATGAGCTCTTTGGGTCACCTCATATCTAAACCACAATAGCTCCCCATGTTCTGCAGACATGCAAAGTCCCTCTGCACACCAATTCCCACACCCTGGCACCCCTCCCCACAGACATGCACCATTAAGTCTCCTGACTCTGTGCCCTGGCCGGGTGGGTGGTCCAGGGACTCGGTGTTCCAAGAATTCTGCAGGCAGTGGGACTGTCCCAGAGGCTCAGGCTGCAGTGGATTCTGGTTCATTACCATCCACGAGGTGTTTGCTGGCTTCTAGCCCCAGGATTTTCTCAAATGCTGCCAGAGCGTCCACAGGGCTTGTCTAGACGAACATGAATTTGTTTTAAAATAAAACACTGGTTGAGAGGTTTGAAAGAGCCATTAACTCTCATTTCACTTCATCCCATTCACCTAAACTCAAGGAAACACGCTTCCAACCTTTGGTAAGAAGGGAAGCCAAGACAATGTTCAAGAAGCCCAAGAGAGAACAAGAAACCCAGTTCAGGCACAGTCTACACGGATGCTGATCATTCACTTCGGAGGAGGATGGAGGCGGCTGGCATGGTCTGTGTGAGAGCAGAGTCTTCCAGAAAATGCAAACTCGGAAAGCACTTACATGTTCTGCACAGGAGCCTGACTGCGAATTCAGCTGCATCCCATGCAACGGTTCTCAAAGCACAGGGTTGCTTGCTGGTTAAGACCACATCTCAGCTCTGCCACTTAATAGCTGTGTGACCTTGGGCAAGTTACTTCACCTCTCAAGGTTTCTACATCCTCACCTTTAAAATGAGCATCAAAAGGGGCTGGAGTGGTGGCTCAGTGGTTACGATGCTTGCCTGGCATGTGCCAAGACGTGGGTTCAAACCCCAGTACCACGTACACAACAGAGTGTTGGAGCAACAAAAGTCACATGAAAAACTATATAAAATTGATTGTCTCTTTTTCTCTCTCTCTCACTGTCCCTCTCTCTTTAAAAAAAAAATGAGAATAAAAATAGTATCTACTTCATGGGGTTATTGTGAAGATGAAGTAAAATACTGTGTAGCGTTTGGCATCATATTTAGAGAAGTGTTAAATGTCCATCAAATGTTTAATATCATCGTCATCATCACAGTCACATCTTCCTCTGGATCACTTCATCTGACACAGTTGACTTCACCCAGTGGATTATGAAACTGAGCTGAGAATGACTTCAGAGAAGGCCTTGGATTCCAGGAACAATGAATGCGCCTCCCATGACCATTTGGCCCCAGATGACTGGGACAGGACCATTCTGTTATTCTTCTGTGTGTTCTTGGGTGTCTGTGTAAATGTACACCTCCTCCATGTTGGCTCTACTTGAAGTGACATGGCCCCAAGATTTCCTGAAGGAAGAGGAGAAAACAAAACATTTTTTTAGGCAGAGAAGAAACCTCAGAGCATTGTACAGTTTTCATCATCTTGAAATTTCAAGTTAGATTGGCCTTTTTTAAAATTTGTCACTCAATAGCAGAACCCTCGGATGATGCTGGTGGGAAAGAGGATTCTGCCTCTAGCCTCAGGATGTGTAGAAATTGGATTATCTCCCTCCAGCCCCTGCAAGCTGGGGCATGAGCCTGTGATCTTGGTTCAGCCAACTGGATATTCCTGCAAAAGATTTTGTGTGTGTGCTGGGGATGTAACCCAAGTCCTTCTGCATGCTAGGCAAACACTCTGATCTGTGTCTCCAGCCCTCTGCAAAGATTTTTTTGAATCTTCAGCAAGTGAAGCCAAGAGACAGTGCTGGGTTAGGCGGAGGAGCTGGGCCAGTGATGGTGGCACCCAAATGAAACTACTACTGGCCACGTCAGTTAGTATTATCCGAGGCCAGCTCGGTGCATCAAACAACACAGTTCCTGCCTCAAGGCACTCGAAGCCTAGATCAGGAGACAGACAGGCAAGCAGGGAATTTCGAGATCACGCCTGGAGCTGAGAAAGGCGCACAAATGATGGGTGTGTGTTGCGGGTGGGAGGCATGGGTGGGGTGGGGGGGGGAGACCTTCAGGAGCAGGGGGAGCCTCAGCTGTGGAGGTGAGAAGCAGTATTGGCAGGGAGATGTGCAGAAGGCAAGCGTTTCCGGGTGCTGGAAAGAATAAATTGTGCGTTTCGGGACAAGGTGTTGGTAACATAAGCAAAGGTCAAGTCATAGTGGGCCTTCTAAGTAGAATGATCACATCAATCTATCGCCCACACATTTTTGGTTAAATTGAACTTTTAAGTTTGAGATTGTGGCAGACTCATGTGTAGTTATAAGAATCAATGCAATGCAGGGAGAATCTGTACACTCTTTACTCAGTTTCCCCAGTGACACCATCTTGCAGAGAGACACTGAACCCAATAGGTCAAGGTACACGAATCCTGTATGTTACCCTACACAGCCCACCCCATCCCTCCTACTCAGCCTCTGCTTAACCCCTGGCAACCACTAATCTCTTCTCTATCTCTATAATTTTGTCATTTAAAAATATTATGTAGCTGGACATGGTGGTGCACACCTGTAATCATAGCTGCTCAGGAGGCTGAGGCAGGAGAATCGCGTGTTCAAGGCCAGTCTGATCCTTTCGCAAAATAAAATGCAAAGGACTGGGGACGTGGCTCAGTGGTAGAGCGCTTGCACAGCATGCATGAGGACCTGGGATCAACCCCCAGCCCCACACAACAAAACTATGAAGTCATACGTTATGCAGCGGATCAGGACGGGCTTTCCCACGTAGTTGAACGCTGTGGACGTCCAACCAAGTTGTCCATTCCTTTTTATTGCTGAGTAGTATTCTATGGTACGGATGTGTCCCAGTTTATTTAACCATTCTCCACTGAAGGACATCTGAATTCTTTGCAGATTTGGACGATAATGACTAAGGCTACTATAAATACGCATGTACAGGTTTTTGTGTGGACACGTTTTCATTTCTTTGGAGTTGATGCTCAGGAGTGCAATCACTACATATTGTGGTAGTTTCATGCTTAGTTTTTTCTGGGGGGGAGGAGGGAGTACTGGGCATTGAACTTAGGGGTGCTTAACCACTGAGCCACATCTCCAGCCCTTTTTATTTTTTTCCTTTGAGACAGTGTCCTGCTAAGTTGTTTAGGGCCTCGCTAAAATGCTGAAGCTGACCTTGAACTTGGGATCTTCCTGCCTCAGCCTCCCCAGTCTCCGGGATTACAGGTGTGCGCCACTGTGCCTGGCTTCGTGCTATTTTTTGCAATCTCTAGGAACCCTGTACCATTTCAACCAACAGCACTCGAGCGATCCGGTTCCTCTGCATCCTCACCAGCACTTGATATTGTCCCTGTTTTTAAATGTTATCCCTTTTGATAGCTGTGGGGTGATATCTCCTTTTGGTTTTACTCTGCTCTTCCCTGATGGCTAATGATGGTGAACTCCTTTTTGCATACTCGTTTACCCCTCGTACATCCTCTTCAGTGAAATGTCCACGTCTTTTCTCCGTTTTCTATTGATTGCTTTTCCTATTGAGTTTGGAGAGCTCTTTATATTTTCCAAATGCCAGTCCTTTGTCAAATACACGGTCTGCAAATATTTCTCTCATTCCACAGCTTGTCTTTCATTTATCCTCTTAAGGGAGTTTTTAACGGAGTAAAATGTTCACATTTTGCAGAAGTCCAATTTACTAGTTTTTCCTTTTATGGACCATGATGCTACAGAGTCAAAGCCAAGAGCCCTCTGCTTATCTGTAGATCAAGCGAGACACTCTGAGAACAAGGAGATAAACCACACCGGGAGGGGCACGTCATGATGCGGGACGACACTGTCCACAAGGCGTGCACAGCACTTTACAGCAGGCCAATATGTGATGGGGGGATGGGGGCAGCAAGCACCTTGGCAGAAGCCAGGCGCAGTGGTGCGCTCCTGTGATCCCAGCAGCTCAGGAGGCTGAGGCAGGAGGATGGAAAGTTCAAAGTCAGCCTCAGCAACTTAGTGAGGCCCTGCCTCAAAATAAAAAATAAACAGATGGGGATGTGGCTCAGAGGTTAAGCACCCCTGGGCTCAATCACTGGTAAAAAAAAAAAAAAGAAGAAAGAAAAAGAAAGAAAGAAAGAAGAAAGAAAAGAAAAGTAAAAAGTATGTTGGTGGGGCTGAGACTGGAGGAGACCTTGTGGATTTGGCTCTTTCCAACTCCTCAGATTTTCCTTCCTGTATTTCAAAGCGGTACTGTTGGGGGTCTGCCCGTTTCGTGTTTCCAAGCCTGTCTGGTAAATTGATAGTTTCATCCTATGAAATGTTTATGTTTATCTCTGGCTGTACTCTTTGATTAGAAATTTATTTTGGGGGTTGGGGATTTAGCTCAGTGGCAGAGCGCTTGCCTAGCATGTGCAAGGCCCCAAGTTCAGTCCTCAGCCCTGAAAAACAAAATTTATTTTGTATGCTGTCAATATACCCGTCTCAATTTCCCTAAGCCTTCTCTGTATATATGGTACGTCTTCTATTACCATTTGACTTTCAGACTGCTCCTGTAAAGTGTGAATTTAGTTCTGGAAGATAGTTAAATCACTGGCAGTCTCCTTTTTATTTCTTTTTTACTTTAAAAGAATGTTTGCAGGGGCTGGAGCAGTGGCTCAGTGATTACAGCGCTTGCCTGGCATGTGCCCCGGACGTGGGTTCAAACCCCAGCACCACGTACACAACAGAGTGTTGGAGCAATTAAAACCACATGAAAAGTGAAATAAAGGTCATTCTCTCTTTCTCTCTCTCTCTCTCACTGTCCTTAAAAAAAATTGCATTCTTGTATGTCCGTTTTCTTTGTTTTCACTTCTTTTTCTTCTGGCAGACCCTTTTAATCTTTTTTCATCCTTTATATAAAATTTGAGATACTGTTTTGGTTACATTCCTTATCTGGTTTATTCTTGTGGATGTATTTCAATTTTGTTGGTAATCCAACATCTCATTTAAAAATTATAAATAAAAAAATTATAAATAAAACTGGAGGAATTTTGTCTCGAAACTTTCTATATCGTAAAGCAAAGCAGAATTGTACAAGGAAGTGCGTCCATTGGAAGTGTGCATACCCACGGCGCCAGCACCTCATTTGGGATGCAGAATATTCCCGCCACCCCCACCTCCAAGTTTCTTCCTGCCTCTTTACAATCCATCCACCAGTCCCAGGTGAAGACCAAACTGCTTTTGTAAGTACAGGTTAGTTCATATTTTCTAGAATTTCATGTAAATGGAAGGATACAGAATAGACTCTTTCAGCATGACTTTCTTCATTTGACATTTTGAGGTTCACCTGTATTTTCCTACCTTATCAGTAGTTCATTAATGTTTACTGCTGAGTAAATGGCAGTGTATAGAAACACCATATTTTGCTTAGGCATTCATTTATTGATGGATGGTTTTTAATAAAACTGCTGTAAATATTTGTAACATATCTTTCTGTTCATATTTTCATTTCTCTGGGGGAAATATCTAGGACTGAATGGCTCAATGGGATGGTGGTGAACATTTAATTATTAAACATTCATACAGATTTTGAAGGTAGCTTTACCACGGCACACATCAAAAGTTTCAAATGATCCACATCCTAACTAACCCTGGGTCTTGTTCTCATGCTTAACTTGCTTTTCAAACTTTGTAGTTTTAATTTACATCCCCCAGAAATTAATGGTATTGAGCATCTTTTATGTGATTATTGCTTATTTGTAATTTGTTGCTGTAGCTTTTTTGAAAATACCCTATTCATTTTTTTTAAAGAGAGAGGAACATTCGGTGAGAGAGAGAGAGAGAGAGAGAGAATCAATTTTATTTAGTTTTTCATGTGACTTTTATTGCTCCAACACTTCATTGAGTACGTGGTGCTAGGGTTTGGACTCACATCCTCACCCTTGCCAGGCAAGCACCATAACCGCTGAGCCACCGCTCCAGCCCACCCTATTCATTTTTATATTGATTTGCTCAACTGTATGCTAAGCTGTAGAAGTTCATTATGTATTCTGGATATAAGTTTCAGATACATTGCAGCAAATAGTTTATTCCCTTCAATTTGCCTCATTTTTTAAAGTGCTTTTTGCATAGGAAAGATTTTCATTTTGATAAAGTCCAATTCATCAACACGTTGCTTCGTTCATATTTTTCTTGCTCTAAGTAATCTTTGCTGATCACAAGATAGCAAATTTTTGTGCGTGTTTTATATCAGAAGTCAATTTTTGCTTATGGTGAAAAGAGTTTTGTTTTTTTTTTCACCTGGTTTGCTGAAAAATCTTCCTTTGCTCCATCGAATTGCCATGGCAATTTTGAAAATCAGTTGATGAAGAATTCCTCTTCTGGGGACAAAGGAGGGCTAGGGCTACATTCGCCTTCCTGTCTGAAGAAAAAAAAAGAAAGGAAGGAAGGATGGAAGGAAGGAAGAAAGATAAAATATATAAAAGAAGACATCATACATCCAGCTGCAAAGGACAGCGATATCTGAGAGGCAGGAGGAAAACAAGTTGAGCCCTGTCATTGTGCCAACTTTCTGCCTTATGAGTGTCGGCGGCCAAGGTGCAGAGAAAATGATCTCATGGTCATTTTGAGCTGAAGACAAGGAACAGAGGGCCTGTGGTGTCTGAAGGAGAAAGTGACACAGAGGGAAAACCTGGTGACCCCAGAGGGTCACCTCAAGTATCGAGCAGAGTGTTTGGATGAGCAAGTGCATTTGAAGGACCACCTTCAAAAAAACCCCTCATAATTCATGGATCACTGAGTCCATTACCCAGAAAGGTCTTGCTTCATTCGTGGGAAATAATCTATAAGCAGCTCGGGTACTGCTTACCAAATCTTATTAGAAAAACCAAAAAGGGTCAAACTGTCCACTTAATTCATCCCAGAATAAATAAAAATAAATATTTATAGCAACACAAAATACAGATACTTCTCATCTGATGGAGTTATATCCCCATGAACCCACTGTACGTTGAAAACATGGCCAATGGAAATGTTTCCAATACACCCAACCCATCCAATATCACAGCTTAGGCTAGCTGTCTTTAAATGGGCTCAGAACACTCACACGTGTCTACAGCTGGGCAAAATCATCTATCACAAAGCCCGTTTTAAAATAAAGTGTTGAATATAGCATGGGATTTATTGAATACTGTTGTGAAAATGAGAAACAGAATGGTTGTGTAGGTGCAATTTCACATCGCCAGAGAGTTGGAAAATTGTAAGTCGGACAATTGTTCAGTCAGGCCACATGAACAGATAAAATCCATAGCCCTCTGGCAAACAAACAAGGATTACCAGGCAAGCAAGGAAGTAGAAAATCATAATAGCAACAATGAGGAAAAAAATTTAAAAATCAATCAACCAAAATTAACCCCCACTGACACCGATATTAGAATTAGCAGACAAAAATACAAAAGCATAAAAAACAGTTTTCCTCACTGTATCACATGTGTTCAAAAAGTGGGAAGGTACACTTTATGATGTTCACACAATGATGAAATTCCTCAGTGGCACATTTCTCAGAATATATCCCCATCATTAAGAGATGTGTGACATATACGGAATAAATCACAAATAATATATGTAAAATATAATATTCATATGTATTTAGAAATACAGATCTAATTTCAAATGAAATTTCTGGAAGCAAAAAAAAATATATCTGGGATTAGGAATTAACCATATGTGATCACATACTAAATAAAAAAGGATTAGCAAACTTGAAGGCACAGCAATAAAGGCTATTCAAAAATAGAAAACTGATTTATAAAAATGAAAAGAACACGACTGAGCTCTGTGATGATGTCAATCAGTCTAAATATATGTGCAAATATTGTTCTTGAAAGATGAGGGACCCGGAAAGAAAATCTATGAAAATAAATGATCAAACGGTAAGTAAAAGAAACACGAATAAAACTATGCCAAGGCACGTAACAGTCAAACTGCTCAAAATTAGTAACAAAGAGAAAAATTTAACAGCAGCCAGAAGAAAAATGCATGTCACATATAGAGGAACAAAGACGAATATAATAGATTTCTTGTTTGAAACTGCAAGCAATAAAATTGTTGGAACAGCATCTTCAAAATACTATAAGAAAGGGCTGGAGCAGTGGCTCAGCGGTTTCTGCAGTTGCCTGGCAAGCACGAGCACCCGGGTTCAAACCCCGGCACCACGTACACAACTAAGTGTTGGAGCAACTAAGGCCGTGTGAAAAACTAAATAAAGTTGTTTCTCTCTTTCTCTGTCTCTCTCACTGTCCCTCTCTCTTTATAAAAAAAATACTATAAGAAAACCCACCACAATTCTAGAATTCTTGACAGATGAATTTATCTTCTAAAAATAGATGCAAAAACAAAGGCATTTCAGATTCACAAATACGAAAGAATTAATTACTATCAGACCCAAACTGCAAGAAATGTTAAAGGAAATCCTTCAGGCAGAAGGAAAGTGACACCTAATGGATGGTAGACTAAGACCTAACAATTTCAATAATCACACTAAATGTAAATGGTACAAAATCCTAATTTAAAGGCTCAGAGATTGTTACACTGAATAAAAAAACAAGACCCAATCATATGTTGCCAAAAAGTATACTTTGAATACTAAGACATATGGATAGATAGATAATTTTTTAAAAAATATAGAAAGGATGAATTATGCTAACAGCAGTCAAAAGGAAGCTGAAAATGCTCTAAAAATAAAATCTATAACAACAACAGCAATAAAGATAATAATAGATATATATATATCACATAAAGCATATTAAAGAAAAATGACTACTATCAAGGATGAAGAGGGTCTTTTATAAGAAACATAACAATTCTAAATACTTATGCAACTCATAACAGAATTTCAACATCCATTGATAGATCTTCAAGGAAATTTGACAAATTCATAACAATTGATAGAATAAGAAGACAGAAAGTCAGCAAGGGTGTAAAAGACATAGACGATCAGATAACTTGATCTTATCAATGTTTACAGCATATTCCATATAAGCCAACATAATCAGCATTCTTCTGAAATGCCCATGGAATGTTTATCAAGATAGATTATGTTTGCTGGTAGTAATAATTATATTTTCTAACAGTAATAATTATGCTTGCTAATAGATTGTTGGGTAAACCCATCGGGTCCAGTCTGTTTAGATTTTCCTTGACTGCTCTATGCAGAATTCCTCCTTCCAGGAGAAGAGGCAGGACTCCTCTGTATTGAGGAGAGTCTTGTGATCTACTATAGAGGGTAGATCAGAAAATGGCTTTATGGCCAGCACCAAGACAGAAAGGTGGGGAAGGACTGGAGGATCTATGACCCACACTGGGGAAAAGAAGTTCCAGGTGCTGTGGCCTTCCTTGGGGAGGGAGTTATGAGCCAAGCACTGTGGAAGAAAATCAACATATTTTATGATCTCACAAACATGTTCTCTGATGCCAGTGGAATTAAACTAGAAATTAACATACAGAGGGATCTCTGGAAATTTCCCAAATGTTCAGAGAGTAAATACATCAAGGACATATCCCCATGACCTGTTTCCTCCAGGTAGGTCTGCACTTCCTAGGGCCACCATCAGGGGGCAACCAAGTCTTCAGCACTGGACTTTGGAGGGGAACATGTCAAGTTCAGACCACAATGGCGTTAAAACCAGACAGAAGACAATACAGGAAAAACAATTTCCAGAATAATATCTGTCACAAACATAAATGTAAAATTTCAAACAAAATCTTAGTAAATTCAATAAAAAATGTGTGAAAGGAGGCAATCGCCCTTCATTGGTAGGTAGAGTTTACCTTGGGAATGGGATGATGTTGGTTGGTTTAATAAGTCACAATTGATCCATGCAATTTATCACATTAATAAATGAAGAAACAACCAAGAATACATGCAGGAAAACACTTGGTAAAACCCAACATCCACTCTCAACAAAACCTCACAGCAAACTAGCAGTTGTTCTAAAGAGAACTTTCTCCATTTGTTAAAAGACATTTACAGTGGCTGGAGTGGTGGCTCAGCCAGGCTTGCACAAGGACCCGGGTTCAAACCCCAGCACCACATACACAACTAAGAGTCAGAAAAACAAAACCCAGGTGAAAGAGTAAATAAAAATTAATTCGCTCTTTGTCTTCCTCTCCCTCTCCCTGTTTTTCTCTCCCTCTCTCTTAAAAAAAAAAAAAGACATCTACAAAAAGTCTGAAGCAAACATCTTTGTTAACAGTGGGAGACTGAGCAAAACAAGAAAATCGTCTCCCATTGCTTCTATTTGGAAGTGCACTGTAGAGTCTAGACGGTGCAATAATCAAGGAAAAGAAATAAAAGGCATCCTCACTGGTAATGAAGAAGTAGAGTAACTTTTTATTTACAAAGAGCATGACCATTTATGCAGAAAAACCAATGAAATCTACAAAAAGAAGGGAAGTCACTGTAACAATGTTACAAGACACAGATGTTACATAAACATCAACTGAATTTCTACATACCGGTAATCAACAATCCAAAGTAGGAAACTGTTTAAAGATTTTATAGCAGCATCAACAGATATGAAACGCTTAAAATCTTACAAAAGATGGGCAAGACTTGGCCACAAAAACTGCTAAACCCTCCTGGAATAAATTAAAGAACTAAGTAAATGGAGGCATGAAGCTTTTTTCCCCAACAAATTAAAAGGCTCAATATTGTTAAGATGCTGATTCTTCCTAAATTGATCTATCAATTCAGTGCAGTCCCTACTGAAATCTAAATGAGTTTTCTTTTTTGGAGAAATTGATAAACTGATTCTAAAGCTTATACAGAAAACAAATGACCTAGAAGGACGAAATTGGGCTGCAAACACTACCTGACTCTAAGAGTTATTATAAAGCTACAGTAGTGAGGTCAGCAAAGTATTGGTCTCAGGATAGGCGATGAGAGAAGGGGAATAGGAATATACAGTCCAGAAGAAAACTCTGTGGTTGATTAACTTTTTTTTTTTTTTTTACCAAGATGTAACGACAATTCAGTGGAGAAAGGGAAGTTTTCAGCAAATGGAACTGGAAATAGTCCAGAGATCAAAATGTTGGCTATTTATCTGCAATAAAATAACCCCAATCAACACCTGTAAAGCAAATACACAATAATTAAAGTGGATTAAGAACCTAACTAAGATAAAGCAAGGTACATTCCAAGAATTTATAAGTATGTCACTGTATTACTATAGTCATGTATATAAAAATGTTCTTCATAGGTATAAGAATTATGTCACTGTACTTGAGGACCCAGGGCTGGAGTGGTGGCTCAGCGGTTACTGCGCTTGCCCAGCATGCGCGAGTACATGGGTTCAAACCCCAGCACGCATGTACACCACTAAGTGTCAGAGCAACAAAAGCCATGTGAAAAACTCAATAAAAATTGATTCTCTTGCTGGAGCGGTGGCTCAGCAGTTTGGGCGCTTGCCTGGCAAGCAGGAGGACCCAGGTTCAAACCCCAGCACCACGTATACAACTAAGTGTTGGAGCAACGAAGGCCATGTGAAAAACTAAATAAAGTTGTCTCTATCTTTCTCTCTCTCTCACTGTCCCTCTCTCTCTTAAAAAAAAAAAATAGGACCCAGAAGAAAGGCAAGGGATCAGGGGATAGGAGGAGGGAGGTAGGTGGGGTGCGGGGGTGGGGATATTGAACAAATTGTATTGTTGAATTGTGTGCATCTAGGAATATGTGACAACGAATCCCAACATTATGTAAATTTATAACATTATAACTAATAAAAATAAATTTAAAAAACCTAAGTGTAAAACATAAAGCTGGAAAACATGCAAATCTATGGGATCATGGGTCAGGCAAAGGTTTCTTTCACAAGGTACCAAAAGTATAGTCTATAAAAGAACAAGTTAGTGACTTGGACATTATCAAAGTTAAGAACGTCTGCTCTTGAGAGACACTGGTTTGAATGAAATGAGAGAAAATAAAGCTCAGAGCAGACAAGAATGAGCATCCAGAAGGTGTCAAGAACTCGCAAAACTTTAACAAAACCAAGGAGACCCATTAAAAATAGGCTAAATGTTTGATAGATATTTCAGCAGAGAAGATATAGGGATGCAAATAAGCATATGAAAAGACAGCCAACATCATTAATCATCTGGGATCTGCAAATCAAAACGTCTGTGAACACCACTTCGTACCTAAAATTACAAAAACCCGTCATAACTGAATGTTGGGAAGGAAGCAAACAAACTAAAACTCTCATGTTCTATTGGTGGGACTGTAACGTGACACAACTTTGGAGAACAGTTTGGCAGTTTCTTACAAAGTTCAAAATATACCTATGATGTTATTTGGAATTCTACTTTTTGTATTTACCCAAGAGAAAAGAAAATCTGTGCCCCTACAAGAAAGATCCTAGCAAAAAAAAAAAATTGTTTTTTTATAATACCACCAAACCAGAATCCACCCAAGTGTCCATCAGTTTTGAATGGATAAACAAACCAGGGTATATCCATCCAATGAAATACTATTTATCAATGAAAAGGAATGAACTCTTGCTACACATTAAAAACATGGAAGAGTCTTAAAATATTTACACTGAATTATTTATCTGAAAGAATCCAGATAAAAAATCATGCATAAAAACCAAATATGTTCTTTAGCAATCAAAAATAAAAACAAAACTATTAAACTTCAACCCTGGACACCTGTCAGCCAAAAAAAAAAAAAAAAAAAACACCCCACATTGATGGCAGAAAATAATTAAGTGACTTGGAGATCAAATCAGGGGATTTTTATTTTCTTTCTCAAAGTTTGGTAAGAAGTGGCAAGTTGTTCTCAACAGACAGACTCTCCTGAGTATTAAAGTGTGTGATCAGATGTAGATGTTCATCCTTCCAAATCAATTCACCTGCAGAGGCTCCTCCCTCTTTTATTTTTTAAGAGAGAGTGAGAGAGAATCAATTTTATTTATTTTTTCATCTGGGTTTTGTTTTTCAGAAACTTACTTGTGTATGTGGTGCTGGGGTTTGAACCTGGGTCCTTGTGCATGCCAGGCAAGCGCCGTAACTGCTGAGCCACCGCTCCAGCACCCAGAGGCTCCTTTTTTTTTTTTTTTGTTTAATCACTGACAATTTCAAATAATAAAAAGAAAAACAACAGAATAATAAACTAATGGGTGCTTCATTCAGCTTCATCTATTTTCAGCTCATGCCAATCCTGTTTCATCTACTTATAAAACCCAACTCAGATGTCATCCCATTTTATCTGAAAATATTTGTTTGCGTTTCTATAAGAAAAAGATCTTTTAAGCCTCCATTTTAAATTTCTAATATTTCGAAGCCAGTCCTGGAAAGTTCATCTGAAAATCTTAGAGGAGTTGGCAAGGAACATGGGACAGTCTACACACTGAGAAAGGAAAAGCAATTTACCCGCCAAGAGATTTTCTTAAGAAAAGGAAAAAGAAAGAGCTTATCTTCTCTGATTGCAAAGAAAGAAGCTGATGCTTCTGTAGTTCATGGGCAGCCATCTCCTATTTGGCTCTCCGTGGAAATCCCAGAGGCTGTTGTGTAACATGACCATCATCTAGGAAAGGAATGTGCATTTTGGATGGAAATCTGCAATTCCATAGCCTGTGTGACGGGCTTTGCAAGGAGGTCACTTGATCCGATGGCACTGAACAGATGTTGTACTTCCATGAGCGTTTCCAAGACAGAGCCGTGGGGAGAAGTCTCCACTGGACAACGGGACGCTTTGTTCTTGAAAACCCTCGCATCTCTCAGCTTCCTTCTTTTTTTCTGCTGTAGAATCAACTCCCTGCTCAGTGACTGTGGAGGGAGACACTGCATTGAATCCAAACCCTGCCTAGTGATAAGGAAATAATCTTTGAAAAACAAAGTTTGGAGATGCTGCTCCCTCCTTCCTTCCTTTTTTTTTTTTTTAATACCAGGAGTTGAACCCAAGGGTGCTTAACCACTGAGCCACATCCCCATCATCCTTTGTTATTTTTTATTTTGAGACAGGGTGTTGCTGAGTTGCTCAGGGCCTGGCTATGTTGCTGAGGCTGGCTTTGAATTTGAGATCCTCCTGCCTCAGCCTCCCAAGCCGCTGGGATTACAGGTGCGTACCACTGGGCAGGCTTAAAGACACTTTCAGTGGAGTTTTGTCTTAATGTGAGGTAAGGGAGAAGATTCCTGTTTTCTCTACGTGAATATTCAGTAGATTGAGCACCATTTATTTCGAAGACTGTCTTTCCCCTCTGACAGTACAAATGTAGGCCTGTTTTTAAACTCTATGCTATTCCCTGGTCTGTTTGTTTGTGCTTAAGTCAATATTGAACTATCTTATTATTATGTCCTTGGACGATCTCAGTATCTGGTAATGTAAACTTCCTGTTTGTTTTCATTTTCTAAGACTGTTGTAGATATTTTAGCTCCTTTGCATTTCCAAATGAATTTAGAACCAATTTGCCAATTTGCAAAAGAAAATAAAAAAAATCTTTATTATTATTGCATAGACTTTATATATTTGGAAATACATATTTTGGGAGAGAAGTGACCTGTTGCGCTGTGGGTCTTCCGAGGACGCGGGCGTTTTCCTCCATGTCTGCTGCAGCACATTGCAGTTTTCCGTGTAGGAATCCTCGCACAGTTTTCATTACATTGTCCTGGTTTTGTTTCTAGGAATGGCGTGATTTTAATTTCATTTTCTAATTGTCTGTTGCTAATGTGTACACACGCAACTTTTAAAATGTTCACGTTGATTCCAGTGACCTTCCTAAATTCGTTACTAATTCTCACACTTCTCTAGATTATTTTCTCTGCGTACAATGTCATGTTTTATTTTTTTTTATTTCAATTTTTACAACTTTTCATTTCTCGTGTTTTTCTTATTACGCTGCCTAGGGTTTCTAACATGATGGAACGTAGAATATAATCTTTCTCATGCCTCATCTGATAAGGAAAATATGATATTCGCTAGAGGTGTGCAGACCATGCCCTCATTCCCGTGGGTGGCTTCCAAGCCCCAGTTCCTCATCCTCATGCCCTTGCCCCATGCGGCTGGTCCTCTGTCCCCAGAGACCCCCCAGCATGCCCACCTTGGGCTCAGCCCTCCCCACCTGCAGCTGATGCTTCTGCTCCTCCTTCTCTCTGGCCTCATGCCTCACGCCATCAGCAGGCAGCTGGCAGCTCACCCCTGTGAACACCTCAGTCTCCACTGAGGTGTGTGGGTGCTCTTGGGCAGCAGGAGAGCCCTTGGCTCAGGCCCAGAGCTTGGTGGAGCCTTCTGTTGAAGCAAAGTGAGGACTAAAAGGTAACTTCTCTTCCAGTGCCATCCCTGTGCAGCAAATCATCTTATCTCCCTTGGATGGGAAGGTCCCCAGCACAGGGACAGTGCCTCTGTGCTGCGTCACCCCCCTGCATGGGCAGACTTGGAGCGGGCACTCAGTCGGCACTGGGGGTCCTCGTGGGGAACAAGCCAAGCCCTACCTGTTGCTTGGACAGTCAGAGCCGGTGGGGACACTGCGGCCACACCAGGGTCGCCTGTCACTGGCTTACTTTACTCCCCAAACCCATCTGAGACGCAGAGGCAGGTGGAGTGATGCTTAAGGAAGTGAGGTGCAGAAATAGAAGCTGTGGAACCATTCCTACAGCCAGCTCTTACCGTCGCCAGTCAAGCCCCAGCTACTGGGTCTTCCCCTTATTATTCTAACGTTATTCCAATTGCTCTCTCCAAGGAAAACTGTGGTCTCACAGGTCAGGGGCACTTATAAGTGTGTCAGGGACTGTTCTGTGTCAGGGTGGAAGCGGCTGGTCCTGTCCCCCATCTCCCGTTGGGGCATCACTAGGAAGGCATCATACCAGGCTCAGCATCACTAGGAAGAAGGAAGAGGGGCTTTGGATCGGAGCACACGGGTGATGCCCACCGCTCTGTCCCTCCTTCCCTGGGAATGCTGCGTGGACTGGGCGGGGCTCCCTGGTCTAGGACACACATTCTCACCAGCATCGATTGCCTCTCACTGGAGACAACCTAACCAGGTGACCTGCCCAGTGGTTCTGGTCATGACCTCATGTTAGAATCCCCAGAAGAGTTTGAAAAATGACCATGCTGGCCCGTGGCAGAGGTCTTGCTTTAATTAGTCTCTGGAAAAGCCTGGCACTGGGACTTTGTACAAAGTTCCTCCTAGGACTCTGATGTCTAATCATATTACCTGGCCCATTAAAAAGGGGGCTGGAGTGGTGGCTCAGTGGTAGAGCACTTGCCTGGCAAGCATGAGGACCCAGGTTCGATCCCCAGCACCACATACACAACTAAGTGGAAGAAAACAAAAACCAGATGAAAAAAAATTAACTCTCTCTTTCTCTCTCTCTCTCTGTTTAAAAAAAATTGTGGCTGGAGAATTCTTGTCCTTGTCCTCTAGCAGCTCACAGTCTAACCAGGGACAGGTGGGCACATTGTCTCTGGTGTCTGAGTAGAGACCCTGCATCTGTGAGCTCCTTGAACTTGAGTCTGTGAGACACTTCAAAGTCAAGTGCACAGCTAGCATTCTCTCCCTTGCATGCCCATGTGTGTGTGGGCATGCACGCGTGTGAGTCTGCATTTGTTCTCCTTTGGTGTGTATCATGGGAGTCAAGGCCCACGAGGGAGGCTGGCAGCGAGCAGTCCCACCCCGCTGGGGGAGGATGGAACACAGCGCAGAGGCCTCCTCTGGAGGGGCCCTCCCTGTTCCTACGTGAAGGAGTGTGGGTCAGGCTTTTATTTTTATTTTATTAAAACCTGCATGCACACGGAGCAGGACAGCAAAACACTCTTGCAGACTGGAAGGAGCCGAGGGCTTGGGACAGGAGGGAACCAAAGAGTAGCTCCTTATATTTGCAGATAGAACTTGTGCATGTCCACTCTCTCAGGCACCTGAAGAGGAATGGCACACGGTCCCCTGTCAGTCAGTTCAGAGGCTGAGGCTGCAAGGGAGGTCTGGGGAGCAGGGGCAGCTGCCCTGGCACAGATCAATCACCATGCAACTGGGTTTCCTGTTATCTGTTGCCACTTTTTGGTGACATTGAGAGGGGATGAAATCTTTATTCCTTAGTGAAAGATGGGCCATAAAGGAGTCAGCTGCGGACGCAGATGACTGAGGGGAAAAGCGACAGAGGGGTTGATAGCTTTTATCCAGGGAAAGGGAATGTTAGATGGGTAAAGCGTGAAACAGGGTACTCACCAGGGCTCAGATCCATATGCGTTATTTGAACACAATTAGAAAGCAATTAGCCCCTGCCACAAATGGGTCACAGAGGGCCCACACCTCTATTACAGGCCAGGGATGGGAGGCGGCTGGTTGTGATGGACACCGGCCCTGGGGGGTGGTCATGAAGCTCTTAGATGCCTGCCAGGGAATGGTCTTGTGTGTGTGTGTGTGTGTATGTGCATGAGCGTGTGTGTGTGTACACAGGGGCACTGATGCACAAGGAAACTCAGCAGTGTGCGGCTCACATCCACAGGCTCACTGTGCTGGGTCAGGCGGGTCAGCAGTTCACTCCTCAGCCTCGTTCAGCTCAGCTCGGCTCACCGGGGCACGGAGTCCCCAGCTCTGAGAGGGTTGGGACACCCCGACCTTTCTCTCTTTGGGCTCCCTCATTTCTTTGGACTTGAAGCCTCCCCAGTGACCTTCCCTGATCACCATCAGGAACAAGGTCCTTTCTGCAGCCTGGCCCTTGCCTGCCTCCCACCCTGTTCCAACACCATGGGGCTCCTCTGCTTGGGTCTTCAGTCCTCCCATCTTCAGATGTGATCACCCATAGGGCGGGGCCTGATGTCCTTATTTGTGTTCCCAGGACAGTGCTGGGGGTTTGCAAATGCCCAGGATAGGCTCTGGCTCCCCTCTGTTCTGGCTTAGGGCTTCCCTGGCGGCTTCCTGGGGCATTTCCACCCATTGCTCTGGCTCTACAGGCCTTTGCCCAGCCCTCAGGGCCTGGGGTCAGCTGGGGAAGAAGACTGCCTGAGGGCAGGAGCCACAAAACTGGATCTTTCCGGTCATCCTCAGGAAGTCTGTCTTCCCTTAAAACAGCCGTCTGGAATGTGCCTCTTCCTCCAGGAAGCCTCCCGGCCACACTCTCCTCCTTCCACCCACTGTTGAGCTCCACCCAGCTTACCTTTCGTCGCCCCTGGAGACAGGATACATCAGCTTGAGCATGGCTCTGAGGCTGGCACAGTGCGTGTTGGTGGCTGGTATTATCAAATGAATGCTGTGCCAGTGTGGACCCAGACCCTTGCCTGATTCTGACTGCAGCCTGACCTTGACTCCTAACCCGCCCAAGCCTGCTCCTTCCTCACGTGTGCCTTCCAGCAATTTGCACTGCTGCTAGGTGAGGATGTATGTTTGCCAGGGCCACACCCAGACCCACCTCCAGGTCTGCATATGGCCTGTGGGATTTGCCCTGCCTGCCCCTGAGGCCCCTTGCAGCCCTGGCATCAGGAGCCTGAGTGGATTTCCTGTTGTGAGGACCAGCTTTGCATGGACCTACCCACATCCTCCCATCCAGGGCAGGCCTGGAATCCCAAGGGTTTGGTTGCAGTCAGGACCCTGCACAGAAGAGACCAGAAGCTTCCTGAGAAGCATTCCCACGCCTGGTTTCTGTGGGTCTGAGGACAGCCCAGCCAGGTTGATGGAAGAAGCTCTCCTGGCCCCTCCGGCAAGAGCACTTACTTAATAAACAGCTGGAGGACTGAATGACAAACTTTATTAGAAACACTCCTCATTCATAGATCAAGTTCACATTCAAGTGGGGGCAAGCAGTGCCCACCCGGGCTCTGGTGTCCCACTGCTGTGATGATTTCCAGTTAAGAAGGAGTCTGGAGAGCATCTGCAACACTCCAACACATCCTGAACTGTGGTGGTGGTGGCAGCCAGGCTGGCCTCCCCCTTCCACCCTTCTAGCCACAAGGCTGCCCCGGCAGCCCCCAAGCTGATAAATAACAGCACATCACACACACATTTGAAACAGGGAACAAACTGTGGAATTCTCCTAAAGTGAAAAAATAATTTGCTTAAAGACAGCTTTGTGACAGCCAGGCAGCACCCTGAAGGGACGGTCACCCAGAGGTCCTCCATACTCCAGCAGGACTGCTCAGCCCCAGGACTTTATCCGACTTGGGTGTCACAATGCCACTGTCCCTGTTAGCACCTTTAGACTAAGGACTGTCCTCACCAAACTCATTTTTTAAAATGCAAACACAACTTAAAATAATTATAATAATAATCAAGGATAAACTCTGTCCCTGGGGCGGTTGGGTGGGAAGCATCCTCCCTGAAAAGAGGGGGCTGGGGAGGGGGTAAACACGCTCAGAGGTAAGCAGGAGGTTCTAAAGTTGCTTAGCCCACTTTTCAGTCGTGCTGTTGGGCATCGCCGGTGAACAGTCCCTCCAAGAGGTGACAATCCTAGCATGGGTGACAATCCTGCGTGCCTGGTCAGCAGTAGGGCCAGGAGGGGTGCGGGCAACAGGCTTCCTTCACTGTTCATGAGATTTTCTACCAGCGCTGGACATTGTCCCCTGCCCTGTCTGCAGAGGGCACGTGGCAGAAGGTCTCCGGTGCAGTCGTTGTATTCAGCGCTGCTCTCTGGTCAGCACCGGTGGCCCCGGTGGCCTGCTCGGTGGGGCGGCTCCAGGGCCGCACATCCTGCTGGCAGCAGACACCTCGTCCTGGCCTTTCAGGGAGCGGAGTGTCCTGGCACCCAGGGAAGGCCCCTTTCTGGATGGGCCGTGCGACTTCGCCCCCTGCAGCGGAGCTGGCTCACTGGTACTGCAGATAGTTTTTGAGAGACTGAGGCAGGGGCAGGGAGCTGATGTCGCGCAGGCGCTGGCGGCCCAGGGCCGAGCGGATGGATCTCCGGCACAGGTCCATGAGCGGCAGGGGCTCGGCTGCAAAGAGAGGGCAGCGTGAGTTTCCAGCACACCTCCCACCTGCTCCGCCCAACCGCCGGCCACCTCCCCTGCCTGCCCGCTGAGCTGGCCTCCAGGGAGCCTCCTCTGGTTGCATCAGCTGCCTCCCTGGTGATCAGACTTGAACGCTGCCGGTCAGACTACAGAACCTGGAATCAGTTCACGGGGCTGACCCGCAGCGTTCAACAGAGAAAGGAGGAAGAAAGCAAGGACAGACTGGAGCAGCAAAGGCCCCCAGCAGGGACAAACAGAGCTCCACCGACGCAGGGGTTCAGCTGTCTCTGGGTAAAAAGCGCCTCTCACTGCGGGCCAGGACAAAAATGGCCTTGGGTGCATCTGCAGCCGGGCTTCCTCTTAGAAGCAGGTTAGACTGTGACCGTGCACACCTGCAGGCCCAGCTGTGCTGGAGGCGGAGGCAGGAGCATCACCTGAGCCCAAGTGTTTGAGGCCAGCCTGGGCAACACGGTGAGACCCTGTCTCAAAAATAAATACATAAATAGTAAATTCCCCCCTATAGCTGTCTGTAGTGGTCAGTGGATGTCAGTACCTTTTATTATTTTCCTCCAACTACGAATTCTTGAGAAATGAATTCGTTCAAATCCATTAGCAATGGAACCTCTGGACATAGGACCAGTTGCACCAAGTTTAATTAGGCGTACTGAACACACCTGATTGGCTTTAGGGAAATGGCAACAGACAGTGTCCTTAGGATCTGTGTGCTTTCTGCATATGTTACACTTTGAAAACGAACTCACGTTATAAAAAAAAAAAACAAAAAAAACCCTTCCTGGCCGAGATAGGGCCTCAGCCCCCCTGCTGCTGGGCGTGGACACACACTGCCAAGGGTTTGCTGGCCTGACCCTTTGGGACAAAGTGGGGAAAAGGGACAGGTGTGGGATCCCAGGAGACAGCTGGCTCCTCTCAGAGCTGGGTTTTCCTCATCTGTAAAATGGGATAGCAACGTCTCCATCCTCTGGCTGCTGTGACCAGGGGGTGACAGAGCAGGTCCCTTCCTTCAGGGAGTTCTCTCTGAAGGATGCTTCATTTCAGGCCATCAGCTCAAGAGGGGCCTTTAAAAATAGTCATAATTTCTTTATTGTGTTTCTAAAAACGCCTCAGCACACCGCCATGCTAATTGAAAACAATGTTCTGCTCTTGATGAAGATTTATTGGAGCCAGGTCTGGATGTCTGGTCCTGTGCTAAAAATACCGCAAGGCCATCGTGTTGGAAGTTCTTCAGCATTAAGGTTTGGATGTGATGGGTCCTCCAAAAGCTCGTGAAGACAATGCAGGAGGGCTGGGGTGAAATGATTGGGTTTCGAGAGCCTTAACCCAGTAGGTGAGCCGATCCCCTGATAGGGATTAACTGGCAACTGTGGGCAGGTAGGGATGGCTGGAGGAGGTGGGTCGCTGGGAGGGTGCCTTTGTGGTATAGATCTGGTATTTGGTGTGGAGTCTCTCTCTGCTTGCTAGAGCCATGATGTTCAGCCTCACCTTGAGCCCCAAGGAATGGAGCTGGCCTTCTGTGGACTAAGACCTCTAAAACTGCGAGCCTCCAAATAAAAAATTTTTCCCCCTAAAATTGATCTTGTTAGATCCTTTAGTCACAGTAGCAAAAAAAAAAAAAAAAAAAACCAAAAAACTGACTGAGACATTAGGTGAGCCTAATTCTCCTTAGTTCTCCATTGCTAACCCCTTGCACAGCACTGGGTGAACCACAGGGTCTCCAAGGACTCTATTTTGCCGTCCATAAAATGGGGAAGTTAGCTCATGTGGTGACGAAGCTCCCCATCTGTGATGGAAACGGGTGGAGACCTTGGCACAGGATCGGTGGCCTACTCTGCATCCCCGGGCCCTCTGAAGTCTTCCTGCCTGCTGTGGGGAGAGCCAAGACGTGAGTCACCCCGCCACCCTCATCCGCACATTTATATATTGGAAACAGATCAACCTTTCTAAGGTCAAAATGTGAAATTCCTCTGTGGTAATTTTACACAGTAGTGAGCAGATGGGAAAGGGTCTGAGTGACAGCCCTGAAATTTGAACTTAATAGACCTGGGCACTGTTTGTTTGTTTTAGGAAGAGAGCCGAGATGGCTTTTACGTGCCAGCACACACCCTGTGTCTCTTATCCACAGACCACGGTTTCCGTACCTGAAGGCTTAGAGAGCTGCTTCTGAGCCTCTGGGCCTCCCCTTATGCCATTCCTGTTGCCTGGAACACCCTTCCCTGTACTTCCTGCCAGGAGGATGCCTGGACTCAAACCAAGTTATCACTTCCTGTCCCAGTGACGTGGCTTCTCCGCCCTCTGAGTCTGACCTGTCAGACGTCAATCCATTTGGCTAATCCTGTGAACGCACAGTGTGTCGTCACCTGCAATAAAGCTGCTTCTAGAATACGGCATCCCTGTTGCAGCTGGCCCTGGGAAAGCGAGCAGAGACCTCAGCCTGTGTCTAGAAAGCATGCGGAATGTGAGAGCCTTCTTTTGACGAGCTTCGCTGTTTCCCCAGAAAAATGGTTTATGAGTGCAGCTGGGCCCCAAGCCACATCTTCAGATGCACTCAGTGCCAGAGAGCGTCATCGGCACAGATGGTCCCCACAGCCCAGGTGGGGCTCTCATTCTTCCCTGGGAAGAGGGCTCTCAAGTTACTTCATGTGCACAGGAGTGCTGCAGGGGAAAACAGCCCTAAATAATGCACGGCTACCCCTAGCAACGCTGCAGAGGAAGGCGTGGGAAACTTCCAAAGGGGAGGACCCAGAGGTGCTTGGAAAAGCGCACTGGAATTTTTCGGCTCAGCTGTGTGTGACTATTCCAAAGACAGTGGCAGTGCCCTCCATGGGGCAGACTGGGCCCCTGCACCCGCACCCCTTGCACCCAGCATCTCTCTGAAATGTTAGGAATGATGTGCACACGTGTGCATGAATGAGTAGGAAGGCAGTGGGCAGGCTAGACAACTGGGTAAATCCCAGGGAGGCAGAGAGCAGGTGGGAGAGGATGGCAGGGAAGTGGAGCAGAGTCCCTGGAGCCCTGTCCACCAGGGGTGAGCATGGCTCTCCCTCAAGAAGCCCCAGAGAAGCTCCAAGCTCCACAGAGCAAGCCCTGGGGTGATACTTAAGGAACTGTAAATCCAACGAGGGGCACCATGTTCCTGTTCTGGTCTCTGCCCCAGCTGAAGCAGCTCTGGTTGAGGTACAGGTGCATGCTCAGTGTGGAGGACCAGCGAAGCTGCGAACAGAGCATGAGCAAACCCTTCACAGTGGAGCTACTGTTGGGCAAGGAAAGACACTACGTAGAGGAAGAACCTGAGGGTCTGGCCAGCCCACCAGCTCCCTGTCTTAGCATCCATCAATCAAGTGTGTCCAGCAATATGCTCACCCAAAGACTGTTAGTCGTCCCAGGCAAAGAAGAACTACACTGCACAGTCCACTGAGGCCTCTTGTTCAGATGGGCTCAGTGGTTCTGAAAGAAGATCTTCTATTCGTCTGGTCTAAAAGCTACTCAAGGAGGTACTCCAGCAAAATGAAAAGGAACCCCAGCAACAGGATGGCGCACTTCCAGAAGAAGAGGAAAATGGAACACGGAAGTGATGGAGAGAGAGTGGAATAACATGAAGATCCATGAGATCTTTTTTTTTTTTTTTTTAAGAAAGAAGGACAGCGAGAGAGAGACAGACAGAATCAACTTTTATTGAGTCTTTCACATGGCCTTTGTTGCTCCCACACTTAGGTGTGTAAGTGGGTGCTGGGGTTTGAACCCATGTACTTGTGCATGCGGGCAAGCACCGTAACCACCAAGCCACTGCTCCAGCCCCAGATCCGTGAGATCTTGAAGCTTGGAAGAACTTCCTTCCAGAAGCTGTCACTTCCGTACGGAGCCAGCCCCCATAGAGCTCTGTGCCTCCTCGCCTCTTACCTCAGTCTTCCTTCACTGTGCCTCTGGAGTGGCCATTTCATGCATAGGAAATTGCATCCCTGGCTTCTATGAGCGCTCCCTCCCACTCTGCCCTAACAGAACCCAGCGAGCACCCTCTCCCAGGAGACCATGCCCACCTTCCCTGGGGGCCCTTTGCTCACTCAGGGCCAAGTAAGGCAGGACCTGACCTCCTTGCCCTGCCATACACGTCCGCTCTGAGAAGTCCCGCTGCCTCTGTGGCTTCCACCGCTTGGCTGGGTCTCCTTCCTACTCCTGGCTGTGGCCATCTTCTAACTTTGGGCTCATTTGTCAGGGCTTTAGCCTGGCTTCCTGGACCCCTTTCCACCCACACTGCCATCCCCTGTTGACAAAGCTTCCGCAGGACAATGCTGTTGTCACTCAGGTTCCAGTTCCTGACCATCATCCTCAGGGTCCCTCTCCCCCTGGGCCACCCACTCCCTGGGCCTCAGCATCACTCTTAAGTGCCCATTCTGGAACCCTGGTTGCTGACCACTGGATTGGCCACCCCCACTATGACCATTGCTCCCCTCAAGGAATTCTCTAGGCCATGGGGCTGTCTCTTCTTGCTCTCTCCTCACCCAGTTGAGCAAGTCCTCACCCAGGGACACAGTGAGGGGCCAGCAGTGGTGTGGATGGGGACCGGCAAATGAACGGAAGCAAAAGCAGAACAGAGGTGGACTGAACTTGAGAGTGGATCTGGCCTCCGTGCTCCGTCAGTGTGGGCAGCTGAGCAGGAAGTGGCAGAGCAGCAGGACCCCTGGGCTCCGTGGCAGCCTCGCCTTCCTCCTCTAGCCTTGTCTCCATTGGGGTGGCATGACAGCTCAGGTGCCTTTCCCCTGGCTGACGTTTGGCAGAACAGCGACCTGGCCTGCACCAAATCCAGTCAGGATGGAGGGAAGAAACGCGCTAGAAAAGTTAATGGGCAGGCAGGAGGTGCCCGTGACATAAATGTCGGCTTGGCCTGGAGACCCAAGGTTGTAGGGCCTCAAAGCTCCCAATGGGTCAGTGGGCTTTGGTAGGGCAGGGGGGAGGTGGCCCAGGGGACAGGCTGGCTCTGACCCGCCGTCATCGTCAAAGGCAAGCTGCTCATTGCCCTCACTCAGGTGCGGCCATGGGCTCAGGTCTGCATCGCCAAGGCCCCCTGGGAGCTGCCCACTGGGCACTTCAGCTGTGCTGGGGACTCAGGTTCTCCTGCTGGCCTGTGGCCTGAGCCCCTGTGGGGTGTGGGGAGCTGGAGCGGAAGCGAATCTTAGCTCAGGCTCAGCCTAGTCCAAGGTCAAAGCCAGACTCTTTTCTGTAGGAAAGCTGACATTTCTCTCAGCAACACAAGACATCTTTAAGGATCTGTTTTGCAGATAGGGGAGTCGAGACATGGAGAGAGAACATCCCTGTCTCAATTAACGGCTTCCTGAGGGTGTCTGGAGGGACAGCAGAAGTGCAAAGCCTTTTGTAGACACTGGGGATAAACTCTTATCCAACTGCTCTTCCTAGCCTGGCTGTGACACTATAACAAACTACTTGAGACTGGGTAATTTACAAACAATGGAAACTGCTTTCTCATAGTTCTGGAAGTTCAAAATCAAGGTATGGGTTCACGTCCGGGAAAGGCCTGGTCTTTGCATCCAAGGTGGCAGAAGGTGAAGGAGTGAAAGCTACTTTCCCTGATCCCTTTTATAAGGGCACCTGATCCCCCTTCCTGAAAGTGCCACTTCTTGAGGCTACATTGCTGAGGCTGGCTTTGAACTTGTGATCCTCCTACCTCAGTCTTTCGAGCTGCTTGGATTATAGGCACAGACCACTATGCATGACTATGGCTGGGCTTGTAAATGTCCACAAATTTCAAAGCTGGCCTCTGCAACTCAGAGAGGCCCTAAGCAACTTAGACAGACCCTGTCTCAAAATAAAATGTAAAATGAGCTGTGGCTCAGTGGTTAAGTGTCCCTGGGTTCAATCCTGGGTATCAAAAAAAAAAAAAAAAAAAGAAAAGAAATGTGTGTGTGTTCTCACCTTAGTGGAGTGTGTGGGTGCTGGGGGTGTTCGGTGGATAAATCCACACCTTGTGACACTGTGCATCACCTAAATCCCTGGGGAAGCTGAGGAGGAACGGTGGGTACTATGATGGGCCCACGAGGAACCTGGATTTTACTAGAGTCAAATGGTTCATCCCAGGTCCAGCCATCCAGTCCCAGGGCCATCTGAAGAGCTTGGAAGACACACGGATAGGGGCCAGGGGGTTGAAGAAGCCTTGGTTCCCCCAGGCACTCTGTCCCCCACCTTTTCCTGGGTTCCCCAAGGCCTGGGCACATCCTGTCCTGGGCTGTCCCCAGTCATCAGCAGTTCTACCTCCTCCATTGAAGAGCGAGTCCTGGGGTTGACCTGTCTGTGTGTGGGGGAAATGGAGAAGAGCTCTGTTTGGGGACAGGTGGGGTGACATGTGGTGAGGGGGACCTTGGCAGGAGTGACACTCACAGATGAAAGCCCCCTGAAGAACACAGGTGCCTGGAGAGTTCGGAGGAACCCAGGGCCAGCGCTGACCCTTCCCAGGCAAGTGGGGGCGTTGGCTGGGCCAACTTCAGCTCTCTCCTGAAGGATGGGAGTTCCCAAAGCAGCCCGCCATGTCTGGGCAGGTGCTGTGGACCCAGCTCTCCGATGGCTGAGGCCCAACCCAGCCAAGTCATAGCCAGAGGGGGACAGGGCAGAGATTGGAGCTGGGGGTGTCTGGGGCAGGGCACTTTCCACTCCGTGGCCAGGACGTTTTGTGATGGAGCCAGGCCCTGGCCTCCACTGCTGCTCCCCAACCCCAGAGCAGGCCTTGCACCCTTCATTTTCCACTCCAGATGCGTCTTTTGATTACTGTCCTGGCTGGGCAAGCCCTAAAGATTCTTTTCCCTCAATAATAATTTATTTATAAAAATAAACCAACAACCCTCTGGTGCCGACACTTTATGAACAACCATTTTCCTGAGGAGAGACCGAGGTAGACGGCTTCGCTTTACAGAGAACCTCTCCCTCGGGGCATCACGCTGGCTCGGAGGCAGCAGAGTCCCTCCCGGGCTGTCACCAGGTTCTCAGAGCATCCGACTCCCTTTTCCCCATCCTCACCCTCAGCCCCTTGACACCCTGCAGGGGTGGGCCTCATTCTGCCCGGCTGCCTGGGCAGCTGGAAGGAGGACCAAACCCGAGGCTGAAGAGCCACTAATCTATACGTGGAGGGGTGCAGGCCCCATTTCCATAGAGGAATTTGAGTCCTGTCCCAGCAAGCTTGTCTCGCTGGCCTAGATGGCGCTGGCAAGTTAGCAGAGGTGCTGTGGGTGAGGGGCGGGCATAGGTGTTTGCTGCTGTTACCAGTTGGTGCCTCTGGGCCTATGGGGGATGATCCTCTGGGGCAGATAAAATGGGCAGACAGAGTCCCTAGAGACACAACACCCTTGGGATGCTGGGAGGGAGCCTGAGACCTGGGTTGGATGTTGAAAAGAAAGAACGAGAATGAGGATAAGCCTGGGGGTGTTTGGGGTCCAGGAGCCCCTGTGTCTGTGGACCTGGAGCTGAAGCTTCCATCCTGACGGCCACTCCATGTTCTCTCCTCAGCATTGAGTCTGGGGGTACAGAGAATCCTGGGGTGTCTGGAGCCCTGGGCTTTGGGGATGACTTTGGCTGGAGCCACTTCTCAAGCAAAGGGAGGCAGGAAGGTGGAGCAGAGGTGAGCTGAGCTTAGGAGTCAGGGGTTCAAGCCCCAGCTGCACCAGTCACCCCTGAGCAGCTGTGAAATTCCTTCCCTCTCTAAGGTTCTCTTCCCTGTCTGAGCTCCCTCCTCAGGCTGGGAGCCCACTGCCCGACTGGCTCCCTGTAACACCTGCAGCCACGCAGAGGGGCCAGAGTTGGATTCTCGTGCTTTCTCTCTTCTTAGAAGAGGAACCTGGGAAAAGTGGAATGATATTCCTCCGGTAATGTTGTTTAAAACTCCCAGGGAAAACAAAGTCACAAGATGAACAGGTTACTATGCTTTTTAGAGAGGGGGTAATAAAAGTTCAGAATGAGCCCAACACTTGAGACCGGGGTAGAGCTGCAACCCTTCCTTGCGTGTGAGTTCACAGGGAAGAGTCTGCAGAGAGCCCTGGGTAGGGCCCGGCCTCGTCCCTCTTACAAGGATCACACACACCGTGTACCCTGGCCCTGAGTCTGAAGTCCCCTTGCCTCTGGTTTCTGAATGAAGACTGAGGTCTCAGATCCCTGGGCAGTGGCGTATGTTGACTTAAGTTCATGCTACGGTATCAGTGGCTGCTACACCTGGGTACAGGTGTCCAGAGGAGAAGGGGCGGGAGGCTTGGTCCCCGGGGTTGTGAATCTTCTGATTCTTTCTCTGACACGATGCAATGAAAGCGCAGAACTGTCCTGAATGTTACTACAGCGTCGGCTACTTCAGGTCTGCCTGAAGACCCGGTGGCACTGTCCTGGAGGGTGCATGAGAAAAGCAGGGGAGGAAGTAACCTCGTCAGAGAAGAAAGGAAAACATGGCTTCGCCCGACTTCTTATGACCAAAGACGTACCTGTGAAAGGTAGAAAGATCACTTCTGTTTTCTTTTTTCTCAAAGAGAGAAGGGGAGAGAGAGAGAGAATCAATTTTATTTAGGTTTCATGTGGCTTTCGTTGCTCTGACACTCCACTGTGTATGTGGTGCTGGGGTTTGAACCTATGATCTCATACATGCCTGGGCAAGCGCTGTAACCGCTGAGCAACCTTTCCAGCCCGAAGGATCGCTTCTTGAAATGAAAATGTGCCACACGGTACCTCTCCCCTTCTAATTCCTATCCCTGAATTCTATTTTTTTAAATGTTTTTTTCCCCCAAAGAGAGAGGGACAGTGAGAGAGAAAGGGAAAGAGAGAGAGAGAGAGAACCAACCCCATTTAGTTTTGCATGTGGCTTTCTTGCTCCGACACTCTGCTGAGTATGTGGTGCTGGGGTTCAAAGCTGCATCCTTGTGCATGCAAGGCAAGTGCCACAACAGGTGAGTGCTCCATCCCCCCATCCCTGAATTCTGATCAGAATGATCACTATTGGAATTCCTGGCATCTGAGACACTTTTTTTGGTGTGGGGAGACTAAAATGACATGACATTTCATAGGAAGTTCAAAACAGAATCGCTTCTGCCAAGCCCTCATCCCCCCAATAAACAAACGTGCAAGAGCAGCTGGGGTAGGAAGGAGGGGATCTAGTGTCCCTGGGCCTTACGACAGAGCTGTTCACCAGAGTGTCACAACTCCCAGCCTGTGCAAAGGCCACCACAAAGAAATGCAGGCACATCTGCCTGGCAGCTGGTGCCCCTCGTGGCTAACCCTGGCAGCCAAGTGTTACTGCTTTAGTGTCTTAAGGAAGCCTCCTCTTGTCACGCTTAGAGACCTCCCTGCGCGCTGACCTCCGTGAAGATGCCCATAATCCACCACGGCCTGCGTGTTCCCACTGCCACGCTCTGTGTTGCCCTTTGGAGAACCTCCCCCGATTGCTTCTTAGGTTCACGTCCCTCGATTCAGTGTGCACTTAACACCTTCTCCTATACAAATCAGGGCCATCGTCACCTGGGCCTCTGCCCAGCCTCTCCTCTGGGATTCCCATTGAGCCTGTCAAGTGGTCAGTGGACCAGCAGGATTGGCTTCATCGGGGACCCTGAAATGCAGGATCCCAGGCCCCATCCAGCTCTACTGCATCAGAATCAGCATTTCTTTTTTTTTTTTTTTAAAGAGAGAGAGGGACAGTGAAAGAGAGAGAGAGCTGGAATCAATTTTATTAATTTTTTCATGTGGCTTTCGTTGCTCTGACACTTCATTGTGTACGTGGTGCTGGGGTTTGAACCTGGGTCCTTGTGCATGCCAGCGCCCTAATTGCTGAGCCACCACTCCAGCCCCAGCATTTTTTTTTTTTTTTTTTTTTTTTTTTTTGGTAAATGAGACAGAGTGAGCAAGAGAGAGAGAAAGAGACAATTGCATTTATTTTATCAGGCCTTTGTTTCTCCAACAGTTGTGTTTGTGGTGCTAGGGTATAAATCTGGGTCCTTGTGCATGCCAGGCAAGCGCCAGAACTGCTGACCCACTGCTCCAGCCCCTGGAATCAGCATTTAAACAGGATTTTAAACAGCATTAAACAGCATTTAAACAGTGATTCTGACATACACAGGCCTGGACCATGGGGGTGCCTTATAGACACTCTAATATGCTGTGAGTGGAGCCACACTCTTCCTCCTTCCTTCAATGTGATCTCTGTCCTTTGGCCCATGCCACAACCTCCAGACCTACTCCTGGTGTCCTGCCTCTGCCTCAGAAGTCTGACCCCTTCTGAGCCCTTTCACCTTCTCCACATCTGTGTTCCATCTGAGCTTCCTGTCCACATGCTCAGCCCTCTGGTCACTTCCTGCTTCCACCATGAAGAGCAGCCTCGGCTCTCCTTGCCGCCCCCTTGCACGACACCCCTCCCCAGCAAGGGTCTAGAGCTGCTCTCATCACTGTGGTGGACTGGACCTGAGGATTCTTTGGGACGAGCCCCGTTTGAAATATTCTGTCCAGCTGCTGACCTCATTATTCTACTTTTGGGTTGGGAAATATGGTCTTCCAACCCCAGCCTTCCACCAATCCCTGATCACCCTGGACTGCTGTGGAATCATCTCCCGTTGATGGTGATACTCTGTGAGCCGTGGGCGGTGGGCTCCCAGCTGCGAGGCCTGGGTCTCGCACCAGCTGCGCAGCCCTTACCACTTTGCTGTGGATATTGTGGCTGTGACATCAATCAAAGTCTGGGGAAGAGGGGACATTTGAAGCGACCCTTCATCTCTACAGAGGACAGCCCAGCTCTTCTGAGGCAGGTAATGAATTAAAAAATAAATAAAGTAGCCCTTACATGCTTCCCTGAATTATCGGAAGGCAACAGGGCCTCCCTGGGCAGACAGAACATGCAGCACAGCTAAAAATTCACCCAGAAAACCTCGCCAAATTCAACTTGGAAACTGCCCCAGAGAGCTGCATGGTGGCTGGACCCCTGGCTTTGGACGAGGACAGCCCTGTCACCTGGGGAGTCTGGGGAAGAGGTGCCTCTAGGATGGCACGAACCCTGCACATGGATCTCCCCAGTCTCCCCAGTCTTCTCTGCCACTGCAGCCCTGGAACCATCTGGCTGTCCCTACAGATGCTGAAAGAAACACCAGGCAGGGCCAGACCAGTGCTTGCAGACACAGCTGGTGCTCCACCCACCCTGGATGGGGTCAGGACCCTCAGGAAAGGGGCTCCCATTCCCAAGGTGCACCCTTTCCAAAGAATGAAGAGGAGGGGGCAGCATGATCTGTCACAAGCTAGCACGTTACTTGAATCTACAGCAATGAACCCAGGGAGGGACAAGCGCGAGAATCGATAAATTGGAGTCAATTGGGAAATCGAGGCACTGTTGAGGTGCACACCTGTGAAAACCCTGGAGGAAAAAGAGCACAGGAAAAGAAAACACCAAATTAAAAACCCAGGGAGTGGCGACCTTGCCACGGGGGTGGGGGTTGACGCGGATGCGCAGTGAGGGGCACTTAGTTGTCAAAGTTCTGGTCACTGGGCGGGGTGGTGGATTCAGAGATGCGCCTTCATGCAAACAAACAGGAATGGGACAGATGATGACAATGTCCTAACTCAGGAGTCCATCTAATAATCCAATTCCGTGTATCGGAAGGTCCATCAAAACCCAAGAGAGGGAGAGCGAGCGGAAGCGAATGAGAAGAGTTCTCGCTGGAACTCAGACGAGAGCTTGGCCAGGAGGCGAAAGCCAGTTGCTTCTAGTTAATGAATGACAGTGGAGTCACTCTTGCCTGCTTGGCAGTGCTGGAAGGAACAAACAGCTCAGACCTGGAGGTGAGGACCTAGAGTCCAGATCTGGCTTAATGGGGCAGGCTGCTTCCTCTGGGAACCGGGGGCTCTGGGAGGATGGGTACCAGGCGCAGGCCCTGGCTTTGGTGGACAATCAGTCCATGACAGCTGATACTACTATTTCAGAGCAGTCAGTGTCCTTGGGGACAATGTGTAAAAAAGGCAGCTAGTGTAGTGAGCTGAGCGCCAGACGCCCAGCTAGGATGCTGCTGAGAACCAGATAATTCCAAACCGGGGTCTGGGCAGCTGATGCATCGGGGGTCCAGCTCCATGGGACCAAGCTCCAGCCCTCACAGCCTGTTCTACTTTCCAGGATCCTCCTTTCAGGCTTCTGATCAGAAGGAGAGAAGCTGGGAAAACCTTGAGCGTCAACATACCTCCAAAGTCCATGGAGGCTCTTAGTGGATTCTCCAGCTGAATTTTTGGAAATGATAATTATATATATATATATATATATATATATATATGATATATAATAGTAAGGACTTAGCACCTCCTGTGTTGTGAGCCGTTCTAAGCACTCTATATGTCTCCCTGCATCTGAGTCTCTCAAGAACCCATTGGGTGGCCAGCAAGATGGATGCCCAGGAACTGGAGGCAACTGGGGCAGGCCACAGCTGAGTGACGAAAATGGGCTCAGGACGTGGGCAGCGTGGCCTGGGATGCACTCTCTGCTGCCAGCTCTTCTGGAGGGGTGGGGGTGCCAGTCCCTGCAAGGGGAACCTTTCCAGCCACCCAGTCGGTCTCAGTCGTCCCCAGCCACTCAGCCCTGCTCCACATGGTGGTGCTCCTGGTCTTCTGTGCAGTGGAGATCCTGAGTGAACTGGACAGGGACCCCTGGCCCATCAAAACTGGCATGTGAACTTGAGTGTCCCACAGCACAGGACCTTGCTGAGTGAGGACAGGTATCCGCCCAGCTCCACCTGGGATTGGGCCTCTGTGAGGGGGTCTTCCTACCAACCCCTGGGCCGGGACATCAGAACCACCACCCAAAGTCCCCTTCCCGAGGCAGCCTGGGCTCTGCTCCCTGAAATCACTGAAGCCAACTGGCACTGCGGACTTGGGTTGTCCAGCAGAAAGCCAGGGTCAGGCGAGCTTCCTTCCCATTGGGATGTGGCCATGCAATCTCCTGGTAAATGGCGTAAGCCTCAGGGGCTTGATACGAAGGCCTTCTCGTGGATTTATTGTGTTTATTTGACCTTTCCAAGTGTGAGCTCAGAAACAGGCCCAGAGGAGATGGTGGAAGCTTGTTTTTCTTAAGTTAAGCGAAACTGATGAGCAGCTGAATTCTTGGATGGAGTCCGCCTGGTTTTCTCACCCCGGCCTCCTCCCTCCCTTCTTTAGGCAAAGGATGCAATTAGACTCGAGAGGAGCCAGTATTTATGGGATAGCTCCAGAAGAGGAAAACTGTGTCTACTGAAACGTGGTGAACGATGAGCTCTGTGGATAAATATTTTCAGTGTGCAAATGGCCACGCTGCAGAACAGGAGCTGGCAGATTCGGAAACTATGACTGTTTCCACTTCTCCTTTCAAGCAAATGGTTCCCTGTTTCAGGTCACTTTTCAAACAGCTACCAGTGCATGAAAGAAAACCAGCTCAAGAGGTAGGTTGCAAACTGCAACGTGCACGAGGCCAGGCAGGTGCAAGCCATGGGCAACGGACGACGGCGGTGGCAGGGGCGGGCCCTGCAAACCCAAACACACAAGAGGGGACCAACACCCGGCTCCTGGCAGCAACGCAAGCCTGGTGTTACCAGATTTTCTGCTCTTTCCGAAAAGTCAGAAGTGCTGTTTTTGTTTTTTGGTTTTTAATGTGACATTTATGTTTGGTATGACCCAACAAAATATTTCTAGGCCCAGGCAGCCTTGAGCAGACACCGTCGCTTCTGTTGCAGAGTGAAGCTCATCTGTCACCTTCCCTGGAAGTCAGCCCCTGCTGCTCCCCTGGGGCAGCCCATCCCTTGGTAACTGCAGGATGTCATGGGTCGCAACCACAGAAGCACGAACTCTACAGGAGTTGAGAATTTGATCGCTGTTCTTGCTGGGGATGAGTCTAGCTATCGCTATAACTATGTCAGAACGGCATTAAAACCCCACCTTCTACCTCTGCACTGTCTCCATGTGGATTCTGAGGGTCAAGAATGGGAAGTTCCCATCTGACCAGCAGCCCAAAACACCCACCTTTCCTTACCTGGACAGCAGCCAGGTGAGTTATCAACTTGTGGCCTTAGGGGGTGCTGCAGGGACCACCTGAGAGTGACAGTAATACCACCACCAGGGCTGCTGTGGCCAACTCGGGTCACTCTGTGCAGAGGCAGCCAGTATCTGTGCCAAGCGCTTCACCTACAGTAATTCGTTCAGTCCTTACAGCACCCAGTGAGGTGGGGACCATTTGTACTCCCATTACAGAGGTGAGCAGACTCAGGGACAGAGAGGTCACAAGATTTCCAGGGTCACCCAGAGAGTGAGGGCTGAGCCCTTGGGGCTCCAGGCTCTGTGCCCTACAGACATTACTTAACACCCAGAACACCTGAAATGCATACATCCATCTTCCATAAACCCAGACATCTTTCTTATTTTACTCTACACAAGGGATAGCAGACATTAGAGGTTTATGGACAAAAATATACCAGCAGAGAAAAATGACAGAGACAATTAACTTTCTTTTTCTTTGTATGTGTGAATTGGAAAAAAGCAGAACAATACTGTAGTTCAGGTAGTGGCAAAACTAATTTCCCAAGACTAACAATTTCCTTGACCTTGGACAACAGCAGTCAATACCCAGAGTGAGAAGCAGTGGCCTTCTCTGACCTTCAGACTCATCCTCCCCCAAACCTGCACAGCCAGCCTGCCCGAGTATCCTTCTTCCCCACGTTCTGCAGTGAGGAAAGCCCTCTTCAGTCACTCTGGGGACTTAGGGAGCAGAGTCTGGCACCCCTGGAATCACATGGGGTCACTGATGGATGGTCCTTGGGCAGGCATAGGGTAAATCCCTGATCAACTGCACAAGATCCTGGAGCAAGCAACGGGCAGCCCCAGTACTGAGTCCTGCCCGGCCACCAACTCACTGTAAGAACACTGAACCGGCAGTCAGCTTCTCTAGTGGGTTTGCTGCACCAGGCCCTGTGTTAAGACCTTTCTGTAAACTAACTCTCCTGACAACAAACCCTGATCTCTTCCTTTATGCAAGAAGGATAGAGGAATGTGAGACACAGGTAGTTCCCCATCTGACCGAGAGGTCAAGGTCACGGGCAGTCTTGGCCCGCCTCCTGGTCCTGCCCCTGCGCCACTCTGGCTGTACGTCCCACCTCAGAAACAGTTAGTCTTTCTTCTGAGGCAGTGGAACCCTTTTGCCCAATGAAATTTTAACAGAACCCGGGAGGTTTGGTTGAAGGGTGGGACCTCAAGTCCCCACGGTGGGGTAAGGCTCTGAGGTCTTCGAAGGGACAGGGTTTTGAAAGTGAATGATGTGACAAAGCCACAGACTAGCCGAGGGAAAGGGCTCATTCTTTGGGTTTAAATATAATAAATGTGAGAATATCGTACTTAGACTTACAAAGCACTTTGTCTTTTCCAAGAACCTTCACAAACACCCCGTCTGCTGTCAAAGTGAATCGTTCCAAAGACACACTCAAGAACTAATGACGCCCTACGGAAGCCCTGTGTCCGATGGTAGAATACTCAGGAAACCGGGAGAGCTGCTGGTTTCAGTTCTGCGCAGACTGGAGCGTTCCCACGCTTTTCTTGCTTTGGTTTCAGCAATATGTGGCGGACTGTCAGTCCCTGCCTCTTTCCTGCCTTATCAGTGCAACCTGGGGACCAAGCATAACCAAGTACGAAGCACTTACTGGGCTCAAAAAAAATTTTTTTTTCTTATTACTGGGGATTGAACTCAGGGTTGCTTAACCACTGAGCCACATCCCCAGCCCTTTTTATTTTGAGACAGGGTCTTGCTGAGTTGCTGAGGGTGGCTTTGAACTTGCAATCCTCCTGCCTCAGCCACCCAAGCTGCTGGGATTACAGATGTGCGCCGGCTCAGAATTTTTGAAACCCCATCTGTCCTAATCCCCTCACCTCTGAGGGAGGCCCTACAGGTTTTGTCCCTTCTCCAAACAAAGTACCAGAGCTGAGAAGTGAAGCTGCTTATGCCATGCCACTATACAATACCCCTGTGGCTGGGGCAGTGCCTGCGATCAAACACATTAAGAGTCCTCCAGCAGAACCTATGAACATTCCCAGGGAGAGAGCTGAAGAATACTATAAACAGCTTTACACCAGTTCAGGTGGGGTCTTGCTATCAACTGAGTTGGCCCCAAACTTTTCAGAACACAGACCAGAACTGGCACCTTCATTTCACGGGTCAACAAGAGGTTAGGCACCTTGCCTAATCAGGGGCACAGGTGGGGCTCCTGGAGATGGGATCCAAGGCAAAGGGCTGACTTGAGGGCCCATGTCTATAACCACTTGCCACATGGGGAAACGACAGGTTTCCCAGAGGAAGCAGCTGAGTGTTCAGATCCCTGCTCTGCCACTTAGGAGCTACGGAATTGGACACTTCCCCCCGGCCCCGGGACTGCCAGGTTCTATAGAAGTCACTAAGGTTGTTCTCAAGCGCTCCAGCTTTTGCCCTCCAGGGACACAATCAGTTCATGCTTCTCTATCACCTGAAGTTAGATGTGGCCATGAAATGTCAGTGAGAGCAATGTGTGTCACTGCCAGCTGGAAACTTTCAGAGCCGGTAAGGAAGCTCACTTTCCCATTAGTGACCATTAGCAGCTGCGCCTCAGGCCCTGGACCTGAAGTGAGGGTACAAGGCTTGAGGAACAGGGCCTCCAGCTGACCAGCGAAGGGCATGCAGAAGGGGGTGAAAACCAGGCTTTGTTGTTTGAAGTCAGCGAGATTGGGGACGGGGGGGAGTCTGCTACTGCAGCAAGACCTTGCCTATCCTGACTAATACAGGTTCCGTCTCTAACAGAAAAGTTGTTCAAAGACTGGTTGAGAAGGAGCTGAAGGGTCCAGGGTGGTGCTGGATAATGGATGTTGGTGGAATCTCCCATTCTCAGTCTCAATTTCCCCAGCTGTAAGAAACGGGGGTGACGGTCAAATTGCTCTGTTTTAATTAGTTAAACTGTGTGTGAGCCCGTGAGGTATTTGCTGGAAGGATTTTCTGAGCATCTACAAAAATATGGATGTTTAGTTATATATTATCCCACATATCCCTATCCCACTCTGACTTTGGTGGGGAATCCGGGCTGAGGTGGTGGGAGTTTGGGGGCAGAACAGGGCACTGGAAGAGGCTCCTGAGGACTCCAGAGTCCTTACACAAGTGACAGCTGTGGAACAATAAATGTTTCCAAAGGTGGAGCTGCAAAGGGCCCCTAGTGTCAGGAGGAGGTCACAAGGAAGGGACAGGTCCCCTGCTGACAGGGGCTGAGCACAGAGGAAGCGAGCTTCCCTCTCAGGCCGGTAGGTGGAGGGAGCGAGGCTGTGGGAAGGAGACCTCCAGGATGAAAATCTGCGCAGGCCACAGGACTTGCATTAAGACCCCATTTAGCAACACCGATTAAGCAGCTATAAATAGCACTTGGGTGCTCTCCCAGACCATAAAACACACTTCCTTGCCCTGCTCCCAGCCTTCAGCCTGCCTTGCTTAATTGGAGCTCAAAATAAAATACCTGGAAGGCGGAGGAGGTCTGAAAAAGGTCTTTGTTGCCATAGTGACCAGGCGGAGGCTTGACACGGAGGCTGGGGGAGGGGGAGGGTAGGGGCAGGGAGCCACACTGGTAACAGATCCCCGTGGAAGTCTGAAATCAAACATACAGGGGCTCCGCCTACCGCCTGGAAGGGCTATCAAAAATGGCAGGTGTCCATCACCTGTCCCAACCACAGGTCTGATACCGAGGCAAGGAAGTGGACCTGGCTGGCCTAGGGTGGATCTGGAGAGGCAGAGATTTAAGTCTGAGTCCTGGCTCAGTCCCTGGGGTCTGCTCCCACCTTCTCTGGACCTTCCAATGTAAAACAATATAGCCTTTTCCACTATAAAACGAGGAGCCCAATGACAAGGTCTACGAGATCTTGCTGCACAGCTGGGGCACTGCGGCAGAACTCCCGGCAATGGCAAGAAGGCAGAAGCTCCGCTTGTGCTGAGTCACCTCAAGATGCATGGAGAAGAGGAAGGAAGGTGCACCCGAGGGGCTGGGGCACTGCTGCTGGCGGATCTGTGGGACATATTTTAGAAGAATGTGCAAGAATCAGACAGTGTTGGTGGGCTCTGGGGAGGGTGGCTGGGTACAGGGGTAAGCAGGAGACTTCTCACTGTCAGATTTTAATTAAATCTTATGCACATATTTCAATAGACAAAATCTAAATTTAAAAAATATACTGGACTCCAAAAGGCCCAGGTTTTAAGGAATAAATAAGTGGCCAGTTAGACCCGAGGGGGTGACCCTTCATGAACTGGTCTCTTTGCTGACTGTCTCTCTCCTGTGCATCTTGGTCTTTTTTCCATGCCCAGAACTCTGCTGACTGTTTTAAAGCCTGAGCAGGGGTGAGGAGGAGGGAGAGGAGGAAAGAGGAGAGGAGGGAGCAAGCCGGGGCTCCTGCTGTCCCCTCCCTGAAAAGCCTCGCAGACTTTTCCCTGTAATGGCCACTTTAGATCTCGCTCCAGCTTCCTCTGTGTGCCTGCCCGATGCCACGGCTGAGCCAAGCACCTGCCATCTTGTCTCCGCTTCTGCCCCCGCCCCTCCCACAGCCCTTTACTAAATCTCAGCTCACTGCACCGTCTTTCTTTGGTGGCTGCCCCAATCAACTAGGGGCTCTTTGAGGCAGGAGTGCCCCTCGGTACAATTCTCTGCTTCTCTGAGGGATCAAGCACACATCGAGCGTCCATTCCAGATGACTCCCTTGTTGGGGATCAAGTCTCAGCTCTCATTTGAATGCGGGGCAAGTTAATTTTTAACATTAGCTTGAGCAGAATACAATTAGGAAGGTCTGCCCTGCAGCAAGAGCAGTCTCAGTAGATGAGCGCAGACACACTGCAGGGCCTGCTCTGCTCTGCGTGGCTGTGGAGAATTGACTTTGCGGCTTGCTCGTGGAAAGGTATCATCTGGCTGGTTTTTTTTTTTTTTAAATCCTGCTGGAACCAGTAACTCAGGGGCAGGGGCTGCCTGCCAGGCAGAGGGTCCCCCGGGCACTGCAATTTAACTGGCTGTGTGACCTCAACAAGACCCTCCCTGACCCTTGCTGGTCTTCATCCACAGCATGGGAGGCTGGAGTTAGCCCACGCTGGGAAGAGCGAGAGAAGCCACTAAATGATAAATCTAGCCACTAAATGTGGTTAGCACCACAGCTCAGAGGCAGGGAGGCAGGGAGGCAGGGAGGCAGGGATGTCCCACTAGTTCCAGCGTGACGTTCACATGCGAGATGCACTTCCACGGGGAAGCCCGGAACCCCAAGGAATTCCCTCCCATCTTCCAGGTCTCTGAGCGGAGGGCAATACTGACTCGTGTCTTCTCCCGCACTCTCCAGAATGAGGGATGGCAGTGTGCAGTGTGGGGCGGACGCTGAAGGCACAGGTCCAGGGAAGGAAGGGACCACCAGGGCAGCCTGGATTTTCGCTCTGGTTTACGCGAAGCTAAGCCACTTGTAACCCTTTATTCTAAAACCCTTACATCAGTTGCTAATGGATTTCTGACAGCTTTGCCTCCAGCATCCTTTTCATCTCTTTGGGTAAAACACCCCCAGGTTCCCTAGGGGAGAACGTTTGTCCTGGAGACCAGGCCCCTTCTCCGCTGCCTGGGCTGAGCCAATCCAGCGGCCACAGTGATTGGTCCAGAGGTGGGCATGTGGCCCAGGCAGGGCCAATCAAAATGCATTGTCCTGGGCGGTGTCGATGCGAACCTTCAGGTTCCTTACGAATGAGGAGGATGGAACCGAGGTGGATTGCACTTGGTAGGGCAGGGGATCTGGGGATCAGTGTGAAAATACCATCTTTATTTAGATTGTGTCATTTCAGGTAGGTTGAGAGTAACAAGACCCTAAAGCCCACTAAACAGAAAAGAAGAAATGAGAACTGGGGGGGGGGGGGGGATCCTGGCAATGGTGCTGACCCCAGGATCCTGAGGTTGGAGCAAGTTTTGCCCTAAGATTATTCAGTAATAAAGAATATTAATTCCTTTAATCGGTTTAGGGCAGTCTGGGTCAGGTTTTTGTTCCTTACAAGAGAATACCACTAATAAACACTGTGCTAGGCCCATTCAAGACCTTGAACTTGATTCCTTGGACTAGGATCAGAAAGAATTCCTAATGGAGACACCTACAGTTCGGTAGAGGATCTCTGCTCTGGTGAAGAAAGGCATGGGGTAAGAAGTGACCTAAAAAAGACTGGAGTCAGAGATGATCCTCAAGAGGGCAAGAACGCAGAATAGGCTGCGCCAGGCCACCTGAGGCCAGGCCACAGTGCACACCTAGAAGAGAAGGTGCAGTGTTTAATGGAAGGGCCTGAGAGTTCTGGAAAACCCTGCTGACCCAACACACTCTTTCCCCACTGCTGCCTCAAAACCCACTGGAGCATTTTTTTTTTTTTACAAGTTCATTGCAACATAGGTGGGAAACAGTCAAAGAATGCCCAAGTTGGGGGAGTTTCCCAGAAGACCAAGTCATAAGGGAGCTGCATAATCAAACATCTGCAGCCCAGGGAGATGAGGTGGGTGAATCAGTGCTGACATGGACAGTTCAGAGCAGAGCACAGAGTAGGACCTTGGGTCCTCACTTCCAAATTGGAGTCCCTTCCACTGGCCGGTGGCTGATGTCCAGTTATTTTTGTTATTTACAGTCCTGTTATGTACAAGCTGTGCCACCAGGTGGCGATATAGAGTTACCACATGCCCTGTGGGACTCTGCCCTTCATGGACTCCCTTTAATGAAAATGTATCTTTAATTTCTCTCAAAAGGTAATTACCAAATAGAACTACGATCAATTAGATGATAACTTCAAAGACAAACCAAAGAATTGTAAGCAGGGTCACATACATGGTCTCTTCTTTACTTGCCTCTTTCAAACCTTGCCAATGAGGACAAGATTCTGAAGTCACACTGGCCTGGCTTTAAAACCCAACTCTGCCATTATTAGCTGTGTGTTTTTGGCAAGTCATTCCTCTTTGGCCTCAAATTACCCCATCTGTAACAGTGGGCTCAGTGCTATGCTGTACAGGGCTCTTGTGAAGGAGAAGTCCATTGTTGCGTCCGCAGGGCTAGCATATAGTAGGTGTTCAATAAAGCTCGGCTGAATGAATGAATGAATGAATGAGGTATCTAGTGAAGCGCTGGGCATGAAACAGCAAGTGCCCAGCGAAGGAAAGTTATTTCTAGAGGTAAAAAGGAAGCAGACCTACCAATGAAATGACAGTCCATGGGCAGGAAGAAAGGGGGCTTTGTAGGGGACGTGGGAACTTACTGGGAGACCAGAAATCACAGCGGGTGGCTGCCTGCTGACTCACTGGGCAAGACCATTTCTTTTCAGTCTCAGTGTACAACATCCCTCCCTGCCACGCATCTCAGCTCTGAAACCCCTCTAGAATTCTTCTCCGCCGTGTGGCAAAGCTAACAGGAACATTCCCATCAGCCTTTTTTGTGACATTCTAGCGTGGAGCTGACACTTCCAGGGACTTGGCCTGTGTCTGACACCGTCCGTCCCCTAGGCTGGCTGTCCAGCTCAGAGGCTCATTTCCTGGGTCGGTAAATCCTGCAGATGGCTTGGACAGTGCCCACACCCCTTCCAGAGGTGGGGTCCTGTGCCTCCCCCTCCCCTTCAGGCCTCGCCAGCGGCACAGAAATTCTCTTAGAAGGAGCAGTTGGTTCACCTCAAACCCCCTCAACTCCGACGGCACGAATTATGTGAGGCTTTATTTTCCCCAGCTTCAACGGGCAGAGCTCGCACCTCATAAAGTGACAGGGAAAATATTTGGCTGGTTTCGTAAACCGGAGCCACAAAGGCTCACTTGTGATGGGCGGCCGTGCAGCCTGCGCTGGCTCCCAGGATGTCCCAGCGGGCCCTGCCCTGGTCTGGGCAGTGAGATCCACAGACACCAGTCCTGCCTGCCACCGGCCACCTGCATGCAGGCCACAGGGCCTGGCAGCCTCTCAACCCTGCCAGGCCATCTCCTCCCACAGACTTCCAGGACCTGAGCTGCCAAAACAACACCAGACCCAGGCCATGCAGAAGGGGGTCCTTGGGGGTGTGCCTGGGAGGCTTCAAAGAAGCTCCTGTGGGCTGGTCATGGGCAGCCACCCAGGAGGTGTCTGCAGTGTGTCCGGGTCAGTCTGGCCTCAGCAGGCTTCCTTCAAAGATTCCACCCACAAACTCCCCACTCTCTTCCACTCTCCCAAGAAGCGCTTTCCCCTCTGTGTTCCCTCTGGCTGTCCCTCTCGCTTTCCCCTGGTCCATCCCTGCACAAGGACCTCCGCCTGTCACTCTGGCCCACGAGGACCCTTGCTGTCCACAAGCCGAGAGCGCTCACTGCCTGGACCCCTCATTAGTCATTAATCATACCGTTCTTATTATTTAATGCTGGGATTATTTATTTCACTGACACCTCATTTATTTGAAACTGCTGGAGAAAGAGCTTTTTAACATTAGTGAATTTTTCTGACCAATTTCCCTTTTAAGCAATCTGTCTGCTTTTAATGTGATCTCAGTGCGAATTTTTCTAAAGCACGTTATGCCTTTGTCTTAAGTTCAATCGCCCTAAATAGAAATGTATCCCTTTTGGAGGATTCAGAGATAGAAAACAGAGTCAGTTTTGGTACTATGCGCTCGCTCTGCTGGGCCCCTGGGGTTGGGCTGCAGGCCTCTTAGCTGAATGGCCCCAGCCGAGTGGGCTTTGGGAGTTTTTGCTGTTGCTGTCCCTTGTGTCCCTCCTGTGAGCAGGTGGTCAGATTTGAGGGACTGAGCTGACGAACTTGCCCCTGGCCTCACCTAGACCATGTTCTCATTCGCTGTTTCTGCTCTGTTTGGGAGTGGGAGGCAGATGGCCCAGCTGGGGTAAATTTGAATAGGGTGTAAATGAACTGTAAATAGTGTCTGAGACCTTTAATAAAGCAAAGCAGAAATGGGTTCCTTCCAAGGCCCTGTGTCTTTTCCATCGCCTCTCAGGATCAGGCTTGAGTGGAGCTGAGGGCCCCAGACCAGACAGCGGTTCCCACACTGGTGCTTCCTTGGGGCAGGGCCCACGGTGCCCACACCCTGCCTACATGGAGCCCTGGAGCATGTCAGAACCTTCCCCGTGGGACTTGCTTTGGTGGTGTGGCTTACCCCAAAGCTCTCTGCGAGATCATCTCGCCTTAGGATTAATTGCATGTTGGGGGCGGAAGGTGGCTCAGTGGTTGAGCGCTTGCCCAGACCTTGAGTTCTTGCACACTTGCGCCAGGCCTTGGGTGTGATCCCCAGTATCTCAGAAGAAACAAAAGAAATCACATCTTGGGTGTGCTGGATGGGCCAGGGGTGCCCACCAAGAGCAGGTCACCGCTCCAGGCAGCTGCTGTCTTCTGAGGCTGCCCTTTGGGATTGGTGGGGATTTCCAAAGCCTTGTAGTAACGTCGTTGTGTCTGATCTCTGGATCTCGGGAAAAGCTTTACCCAAGGCACAGTTTAGGAGACATTGCTTTTCTGTATATGAGCACATCTGGTTTGGGCTGTTGGATAAAGAGTGGAGCAGGGTACAGTAACTATGCAGTCAGTCAAGATCTGGGGACAGCAGGCAGGAGCAGCCCTGAAGTCCAGGTGTGAGGTGTGGCAGAGATGTGACCTCTTCCCCATGGGTAGGGCAGGTCTTGGCTGCCCTGAGGTTTGGTGAGTTCTGCCAAGCAGAGTTCTCCTCCCTTCATGATGCTTTCCTTGGCAACCACTTTGACCACAAGCATCTCAAAGATGCCACCTGCCTGGCCCTGAGTGCTGTTAGTGAGTGTAATCTCACCTGCACCCCAAGCTAGCCTCATCCAAAGTTCTTACATATTCCAAGTTTTGCTCCCTGGTTGCTCGCCATGGTATTTTGGGAACGATGCCACGTGCCATCTCTGTTCCTAAACAGTGCCAGGCTTCCTCTCACCCCTAGGTCTTTGCACATGCTGTCTCTTCTGCTGAGAATAACCTCCTCCCCCTCAGACACCTGACTTGTCCGTTTCTCCTCTGTTCTTAGAGTATCCCTCGACTGACCCTATAGACAGATCAGGCTCCTCTCATAGAAAGTCCCTGGACTCTCAGTTTCTCTGATATGCCATCCTGAACAACAGTAACCACGGGATGATTTCTGGACTTGGTTGTGACAGTTGTCCTCCTGTGGTTGGAAGGTCCACAGGGTGGGCTCTGATTGCCTTGTTTGCTGCCTTATCTTCACTGCTAGCCAGGGCCTGGCACCTAGCACATGCTCAGTAAATACTTTCTCAGCCTCTCAATGACTGCCTCCTTCCATCTGGCCAGACCAAGCTGCTGCCAGGCCCCAAGCCTTGACATAACTCAAATTTCTTGGGTTTTCCGTCTGGATAAACCTGAGTGACTTCTGGTCTTGGATGAAGGAATGAATGAATCAAATGAAAACATGAACGATTTGATTTGAGGATAACAGACATAAGACTGGCAAGGCCCCAAGCAGGTGCCTGGAGGAGCCCGAGGCCCAGGAGCAGGCATATGCCTGAAATGAAGCACAGTAAATTGATAAGCATCCCTCTAGAGTGCCTTAGACAGGTCCTAAAAAGTCACCAGCAGCAGGGGCGGGTGAGTGGAAGTGAAGCCACCATGTGCAATGGGCCATGCGTCACCCATGCCTCTCACATGGAGTGAGCCGTCGGCTGCCCAGCTTATGGAGAGGTAAACACACTCACCATGTGGAAAGAACCCAGGTGTCCATCCTTTGGGGGATATTAGCCACCTGGTGCCATCACATCTATGTGCCAGCACCGTGCTGTTCTGTTATTTACTCCTCAGGGGAATTTCGCCAGGTGGGAGTTACTGTCCCCATTTTACAGATGAGAAGACAGAGGCTTGGTAAGGTTGAGTAACTTGGCCAGGATTCTATAACCAGCTTGTGGCAGAGATGGTCTTCACCCCTGGCAATTGGGCTCCTAAGGACCTGTCCCAGCTGCAGAGTGAGGTGCTGATCAGGTGTTCTCTCACCCAGCCCCACCTACAGCTGAAGACGAAAGAGCTGTCATGGAAACAGTGTGCCCGGCTTCTGGTCCTGCCTGGCCTGTTTCTCAGAGTCTTTAACCAGGTCTTCCCCAACCTCCCTCCCAGCCTGGAGTCTACAGCACCGAGAGAAGGAAGGGGAGGATGGGTCTTTGGGCCACATGGTAGAGTTAGCTGGGGGCTGTGGCAAGTTCCAAGGGTTGGACTCTAAGGTCTACCTGCCCTTCTCCACAGAGAACTCCTCTGCCTCCATTCTGTAAAGGTCTGGCATTTTCTAGAGTCAGTGCCACTGGCTTATGAGAGCTACCTATTGTCCCTCTGCACTCACAGAGTTCCAGGCCTCAGGGGAATCTGATTCTCTGCCTCCTGGAATCTTTCACCCCTGCTTGGCCATCATGCATCTCTGCCATTAGAGGAGCAGCTGCCTGCCTTGGACCTGGAAAGAGGGCTCTGACCACTTCCCAGGGACTTCTTGTTGGGTTTATGCCACAAGCATTCACCAGCAGCCTGTTGTGTGGTTAGCTCTCTGCATCCCAAGGGTGCCAAGGACACTCTCACTGGGGCTACCAAGACCCAGGCTGCAGGGTGCCGACTCCACAGGCTCTGTGCTTCCTCTCCTCATGGCCCTGCCCACCCTCAGCCTCCCCTGCTCCAGCCATCTTGACCAATCTTCCTGAGCACATGGCGGGCCCTTGCTTCACCGCTTGAGCACTGGTTCCCTGGGCGGCTGTAACAGAGTACCACACATCAACACACATCCCCTCACAGCCCCAGAGGCTAGAGATCCCAGAGCGAGGTGTGCTTGGCAGAGGTGGCTCCTCCCGCTGTCATCCCCCGAGGATCTCCCACGCCTCTCCCCCTGCTACTGGTGGTCTACTGGCCGTCTTTGGTGTTCCTTGGGTTGCTGATGCAATGCCTTGCCTCTGCCTCCACGTTCCCATGACCTCTCCCTGTGTGTGCACATATTTCCCCTTCTCATAAGGACACTAATCATGGTAGATTAGGGTCCACCCTGATGACTTCATCTTAACTTAGTACAATTGCAAAGATTATTTCCAAATAAGGTCATTTTTTGAAGTAGATACTGGGGGCTAGGGATGCAATATATGAATTTGCGGGCAGATAATACAACAAAATATAACATTTCTGTCTACTTTATGCAAAGGGAGACAAGAGACACTAGGGAGGAGTAAGATGCAGCCCAGCAGGTGACTGCAGTACAGCTGGGTTGACCAGATGCCCAGAAATACCAGTGGGGAGTGATGAAAGTGTGAGCGAGACGTGTGGTGTGGCACTGAGGGGTAGGGGTCATGAGGACTGGAGGAGGAGGTCACAGGGCTGCTATGGTGGCTAACAGCAACCACTGCCATAGACTTGTGGCTTCTTGGGCCTAGCAAGAACGAGTCAAGATATCGCAGGCAGACGCATGTCTGATGTCCGTGTAGTTTAGGACGGTCCCTAAGAGAAGGGGATTCTCAGAAGGAGGTAAACAGAAGCCATAACTTTTTGACCTCAGCTGGGGGTCAGGGATCTCAAGAGTCCTGACCTGGCTACAGTACCAGCCCATTCTGATGCCATAATGTCTTGTTTTTAATTAAATTTTAAAATAAAACACCTTCCCCACAAAACTTCCGATCAGGCTCACTCAATATAAATTCTCTTCCAAGGAAATGGTTCCCAACCATTTGAAACTTTGAAGTACACAGCTTAGTGGACAGAGAAAGCTCTTCTGGAAAATCAGAAGGCCTTCAGTAGCAGTGCTCTCAAAGACAGAACACAGTCCTTGACTCATTACTTCTACTCCTGATAATCTACTGCTGCTATAAATACAGAAGGACAGAAGAGGTATAAAAAGCATTCCCTGCAATCTTCTTATAAAAGGAAAAAGTTAGAAATAACATAAATACACAAAATAGAGGTCAGTTACTTAGATAATGGTATAACCAAAGGATGATCTATTATTTAGCCATTCAGGTTGATATTATCCCCCTACCCCACCATTCCTTATCACTGCTTTAGAAGTATTGCCAAATAAGGGGGCAAAACTGTCATTATCTGTAGGTGATACAAGGGTATGCCTGGGATACCCAAGAGAACCTGGAGAGAACCGACGGGAGAAATAAAAATTCAGTGAGGCAGATAATTACAAAACTGGTAATCAAAACTCAAGCTTCCCTTCCGAAAAATAACAAGTCAGGAAGTATAATGGAAGATAGGACTCCTTTCATAATAAAAACAAGAACAATGAAATACCTAGGGGTAAACGTGACAAGAATGGTATAAGACTCATAAGAGTAAAAAATTAAATAGACCAAAGGATGTAGCACAAAAGTTGAATAAATTAGAAAGGCTTTTTTTAATGCTTGAATTGGCATAGTCAATGATGGAAGATATCACCAATCCCCTCAAATAATCTACAGATGCCGTATGATCTCAATTAAAATACCTATGGGATTTTTGGAGGCCTTACCAAATTGATTAAAGTTTATTTGGAAAAGTAAACACAAAAGAAAAAAAACAGAAAATTATTCAGAGTAATGAGGTGGGGGCAGTCATGTGGTTATTAAAATATTTTAAAACACAGCATTTCAGTAATTAAAACCATTTGGTACCCACAAAGGACTGGAAAGATGGATCAGTGGAACACTGCTTTTCTCCAGAATTGGTAAATACTTGCTGGTAAGAAAATGGTCTAGTGAGGAAGAAAGGGCATGGATTTCAGAACCAGTCAGGCCTAAGTTGTCCTTCCAGCCCTGGACCTTAGACATCTTGGGATCTGCTCTGAATCCATTTTTTTTGTTTTATTTTGTTTTGCTTAGGCACTGGTGATGAACCCAGAGATGCTTAACCACTGAAGCACATCCCCAGCCCTTTTTACTTACCACTTATTTATTTTTAAAATTTGAGACAGGGTCTTGCTAAGTTGCTGAAGCTGGCTTTGAACTTACAATCCTCCTGCGTCCGCCTCCCTAGTCACTGGGATTACAAGTGTGCACTACCATGACTGTTTTCTGAATCTGTTTTTAAGAGAGTATTGTGAGAATTAAATAAAGTAATATATATGAAGTACTCAGAGCAGGATCTCCAATGTGGAGGCTCACTAGTCATCAATAATTTTTTATTACAGCAATCTGCCCTTATCCATGAGAGATATGTCCAAGACCCCAGAGGACGCCTGCAAGCACAGATAACATGGAACCCAATAACCGAAAACTTTTCCAATCTTAACTCAGCACACTGGTCACGCACCTGACTGTAATTTTTGCAGTTTGAGGTAAGACAGAAAAAAAAGTAGCAAAAATTTCTTTTTCTCAACTTTACAGATAAAAGACGCACTCATAGATCTTAGCAACCTCAGCATATTTTTTTCCTTTCCTGATTAAGTTGAGAACTTTCAACTTTTCACTTAAAGAAGGCACTTTGTGGCTTTTCTCTGAATTGCCAGGACCACTACTTTCGCACTTTAGGTCTATTATTACATAGCATGAGAGTGACATGAATTCAAGCACTGTGATACTGGGACAGTGATCTGATAAGTGGCCACCAGGCAGGTACACAGCATGGACTCGCTGGTCAAAGAAAGGATTCACGCCCTGGGCTGGACAGAGAGAGTCCACCGTGCTACTGGGAACAGTATGCAGTTTAAAATGCGTGAATGGCTGGATGGTTCGTTTCTTAAGTTTTCATCTATTATTTTCAGACCGTGGTGGACTGTGGGTAGCTTAAACTGTGACTAAGAGGGAGGTGGCAGCGTTGTTTTCCTTATTGAATGTTGGTACCAGCCACGTGCTAGCTCCCCCTCTGATCTCTCCCAGTGCAGCCGCCTGCAGACCTTAGAGCTCATCCCTCCCCATTTCACAGGTAGGGAAGCCAGTCTCTGGCCTATGGGAGACCAGCTGAAAGCCAAGTCAAGAGGCCTTGGGAGATGCTCCTCAGCATGGACCAAGGATATGGGAGGTGAGAGTCTCTGGAGAGAAATGGGGGCAGTCTCAGAACCGCTGCTCAGGTTGGAAACCCCGAGGTGTGCGCTAAAACAGACTCGTGGTCGGAAGTGGTGAGCAAGGCAGACTTTACTCCCGCAGGAGGGCGCACTCAGGGGGCATCTGGCCGCAAGCACCTCTGCACCAGGCATCCGCGGAGATTCATCCCTAACCTGACCAGCGGGGGTGGGTGTGGAAAAGGGCTACAGGTGTCAGGGGATACCTGTTAGGGAATTTTAAAAATGGCTTCTTTCTGGCCACATGCTTCTTTGACTTAAGATGGCTTTGGACTTAAGTTACAGTAGATGTGTCTTGTTGTGTAACTTTGATAGGAGAGAGAACACACATCTTACATCCCTGTGGTTCGAAGGCTTCATCACAGTTCTGGGGTGCTTCTATTGAGGCTCTCCCCACTCCCACGCTGGGTAAGGGCAGACGGTGGAAACGCAGGAATCGGCAAGGTGGGTCTCAGGGTCCACAAAGCCCCTTGCTCAGCTGCAGCCTGTGTTAGGGCAGAAGGTCACTGGATTGCATGGAGGCTGAGAGTTGGTGTTGAGAGCCCCCGAAGCAGACATGGCCTGGTTCCAGTCACTGTCACAGACCACCAAGGAAGGATGGAACAAAGAGAAATGTCATTTCAGGGGGGATGGATCTGGAAGCCCTGCACAAAAGACGATAGGTGGGGGAGGGGAGGTAGATCCAGGAAGGTCAGCCAGACGCCCATTCAGCTGGCAGGCAGGGACGGCAGCAGGGGTTGGACCTGTTTCAAACACCGGACACTCCTTCCAGGCACAGGGCTCTGGACTACAAGTTTTTCAAGGGTCTTTAAAAATATTTGAGACATGGGCTGAATGTATGGGATCAAAAGTAGTGAAAAAATTGCAAAATTAAAATTAATACATGTTTAATGAAATATCCATCTCCCGAAAGAGCTATGTCAACAAGTCAAGTGCAACTCGACACAGCTACCGTCTAAGAGTGACACGGCCACTCTGCTTAAGGGAGGAGATCAATCATTTTAGCATGTTTACTATGGCGTCACCAAATATGTGAGCAATCTGAGCTGGAAAAGACAGAAAACACAAAGAATGTGGCAGCAGTAACCCAAATGGTCTCCGTACTCTAGGAAACTTGGCCCGGCACAGTGAGATGGAACCATCAAGGACTCCTCTAAAGTCCCAGTGTTAGGCCTTGGAAATCAGTCCAGCTGGCAGAGCAGGGAGAGCTGTCTAGCACTGTATTCCATGAAAGAGAGTCCACAGCTCTCTGAGACTGGGCAATATGAGCCAGCTGCTCGGTTAGACAAGACCAACGGAGGCTGCATCAAAAGAAGTATGAGGCAGACGAAGGCAGGTGAGGGCACCACGTAACCTGGGCTGTGTAAAGGCCCCTACTGACCTCCATGCCATCCATCTCGTTGGGTCACTAAGCTCTCCTACCCTCTCAGTAGCACATTTGACTGCTTCCTCCCCATGGCCCTGGCTGGTCATCAGATCCTTGGTTTGACTCCTCTTCCAGAGGGAAATATAAGAGGCTTCTGGCTAAGGCAGCAGGTGCCTCCAGCTCCTCTGTCTCAGGTCTTATTCCTGCCGTGCGTCCACTTGCCCCAGTCAAGGCCCTGCTTCCAACCCGGACTTGCTCACTCCTGGCTGAGTACCAGTTTGGATCAAGATCTCCAATAGTGCCACATCTGCTCCCTGGTGCTCCCCCATCTTGGAAGAGCTCAGCTGCCCAGGGTGCTGGCTCCACCCTGGTTAGCCACAGGCCCAGAGGGCACTAGATGGGCTCCCTGGAATGCTCCAGGAGTTTGTAAGGGCACAGAGCCCTCATTTGCAGAGAAAAGTCAGCCCTTCCCTTCCTCCCAAGGGCTGGGACGACCAGATGACAGTAGGATCTAGAGGAGTTTTGACAACATCAAGGCCCAGCCAGGGTTGGGGAGCCGGAGGGAGCAGGTGGGTGAGGGATGAATAAGTCCCTTCTAGCCAGCTTCTGCCTCTCACATTTGTGTTCTGCGTAGCCATGGTGCTCGGTGCCCCAGGCAGCCGCCCAAACAATACAGAGGACACAGCTGTTCAGGAGCTTGTGCTCTCAGATTCTCCTCCTTGGAGCAGCCCAGAAATCCCTTCCAGAACATGCCCTCCACAGTCTCGGCCTGCAGACTCCCTTCTGGGGCTCCACAGAGGGCTGCAGGGTCATTCTCACACCCAATATCCGGCACAGCTCTGTGCAGTGGCCTGGGGACTGTCTTCGCCCTACCCAGGCCTGCTCTGGCCTCTTCTCCAGCCCCAAACTCAGATAGGAGCACAGAGGGCCCGCCTGCCTGGGAACAGAATGGCTGCAGCCTGGCCAAGCCTCCGTGCGCAGCTCTCTGTCCTGTGACACATGCTTCTTGGGCCGGTGGGAGGTTTTCTCAATTCTCTGTGGGACAGCACAGCCAGAAAGAAAATGCCCGAGGGCTGGGACACAGGGCAAGCACAGGCAGGAGAGCAGGAGGGGACACGGGAAGGTTGTCTCAAGCCAGCTATGGGTGTGTACGCACCAACCTTCCCACAGAGGTGGAGGGCTGCTCCCTGGGCAATAGTGTGAGAGAACACTTCAGACCAAGAACTGTGGTGCCATCCGGCCACTGGGCACCGAGGGATGGGGTGAGTTTGGGGGTGGTTTAAAAAAACCAAGCCTGGTGGTGCAGATCTGTAATCCCAACTGCTTGGGAGGCTGAGGCAGGAGGATTGTAAGTTGAAGGACAGCCTTGGCAACGTAGCAAGACCCTGTCACCAAATAAAAAAATACAAAGGGCTCAGGATGCAGGTCAACGGTGGAGGACTGCTGGATTCAATCTCCAGTTTAAAAAAATATCTATCTATCTATCTATATATGGTCAGGTTCTTTTTGAGACCCTGCCTCAAAAACTGGTCCCTCTCAGAGGCCTGTCTTGCTCCACCAGCCATTCTCTGCGTTCAGGCCACAGAAGTTCCTGAGCGCTCGCCTGGTGAGGACAGGGGTGGAGACTCTCCTGGGGACATCTGCCAGTGGCCAGCACAGCTCTGAGGCCACCCAAGCACAAACTGAATGATTCATTCGCTACTCTCCAAGAGCCTGTACTGTACCGCTCAGAGGCCAACAGTGCAGGGACAGATGAGCCCACTGTCAACTGGGGAGAGCATGGCAGAACAGGGTCTGCAGGAACCAGCAGATGAACGTGAGCAATGTCAGTCTCCCAGAGGCCCACTGCTGCCAACCCCAGGTGGCAAGGCTGCTGTGTGGGCCACTCAAAAATACAGCAACATGCTAGCCACCAACAGAGGGAGCCAGGGCAGGCCAGGGTGACACTGGGCACAAGAGCATGCCAGGTCCCCGGATGGCTCTTTGCAGAACTGTCACTAGATCCCACTGCCATCTTCCTCATCCCAGAAGGGGAAACAGACCTAGAACATGGTGGTGACCAGAACAGGAGCTATAAGGAGAGGGGCCCTTTGGCCAAGGCTCAGCAAGGCCTGGCTCAGGCTCTTCATATGACCGGTTTGGAGGACCCTTGTTTCCTGGTTTGAGCCTGTTGCAGATGCTAAACTGTTCATTAACATACATGCATGCAAGGGAGGAGGGGAAGGGCACAGAGCCCTTCTCCAGCAGTGTAGGCTGGCAAGGTGGCTCTGCAGACCTGGAAGCTTCTTCACCAACTGTGACTAAGCCACTGTGGGCCTGGAGCCCGCCTAAACCTCACTGGTCCTCCTCTTGATCACCTAAGATCAAATGTCGCAAATTAAATTACACCCCAGGTGGTGTAGCAGAACGAGCTGGAAGGACACAGACCTGGGTTTGGGTGCTGGCTCTGCTCTGTATCAGCTGGGTGACCTTGGGCAAGTGAAGTGTCCTCTCTGAGCCCCATTACCTCATCTATAAAGATGCTGGGAAGATTTACAGTAGGAAAAGCGCCGACCACAATATGTGGGGTTGCTACACACATCCTCATTGCTGCTGTCTGCAGAGTCAGCTGACATTTTTTTGGCTTAACCTCTGAGAAGCCTTGATTCTCTCCTGACAGACTCCCATGAAAGGTAAGGGCAGCGTACTTCCGCCTGACCTCTGTAACTGTTCCCTTGTCGCCAAGGCCACCCCACCTGTGGCCTCCTCTTCCCTCTCTGAGTGGGGCTCCTGAGTCTGTCCACCTGAGGAAGGGCAGGTCCAGCCCCCAGACATACCTGCAGTCCACCCCTGAGCCTGCACCCCAGCCAGAGCCATGGTGCGACCAGAGCCTCTGCGGAGCAGGGCCTGGGGATAGAGGGCATCAGTCAGAGAAGAGAAGGAGCAGAGTCCAAGTATCAGACTGGCCTGGAAACAGCTGTGTGACCTTAGGCATCTTACTGTACCTCTCTCAGCCTCATAAAATAGGGAAAGCAGCCCCTCCCTGCAGGGCAGGGGTGAAGTGGTGGCTAAGAAAGCAAGCGTGGGCTGGCTTACGGGACAGCTCTCTACCCTCCACTGCCCTGGGATGGGGCCCAGGCGGCTTGCTGTGCCTCAGTTTCCCTCCCTACTCTCCCTGATGCAGGGTGCTGAGGGCCGGAGGCACAGTGATGCAGTCAGCAAGCATGGGAGGCTGTTGGAGATGCTGCGGACTCTGCGCCCCCAGGCTGGTCATTCCTCCCGAGGGTCAGCTGGAGGAATGTGCTGGAAAGGGGATGCAGTAATGGTGGCCGCTGCCTGAGTGGGCCCTGCTGTCCCCAGCTGCTCTGGTGGAGACGGCTGCAGCCCAGCTCAAGGAGCTCTCCTGCTGCCCAGGGGTGCAGCAATGACAGGCTTTAGACGTGGCAGCTTCTGGTGGACACTTGTTGACAGGGGACCTGTCCCTGGTCGAGCTTTGGTGGAACCCAGGTTTGAAGTATCCCTGGAAGTATCCGTTTCCGTTGCAAATAATACCGATGCTACTGCTAAGAGTAATACTGCTATTTACCAGGCCCTGTCTTGTGCCACTCACTCTATGTGTTGTTTCTTATCCTCAAACTATGCAGACAACCAAGCGTGACCCTCACATCTTGCAGAAGAGCAAGGTGAAGTGCTAAGAAATCGGATAACTTGGCACCAGGTCTTCCAGCGGGAAAGACATTGGAACCCAGTTGCATCTGACAATTCTAATCCACAATTCTGCACTCTGCAAAGCCACCCTTTCTGTGCCTGTGCCGCTAACTCTGGGTCTGGGCTTTGTTAGCTGTTGTGTTTGACGCTCCCTGACGGCGCGGAGTGGAGCGGTTGAGCAGGCTGATGCAGAGGGTTTGGCTGAATAGATCTGGTTCACAAATGAGCTCTATCTGTTCAACTGCTTTTAAAAAAGCAAACCGGGCAACAACGGAAGACCGGCCTGTCACATTTCTGTGGGTTTCAGTCTGTGTCCTGGCCTTGGAGCATGACCCTGGGCCCCTGTATGACCTGTGGTGGGCCCTGCCATTGGTCTTGTCCTGAGCAAGACTGGCGCCCATACTCTTGGAGGCAAAGGCACCTCAGCGAGCCACCTGGCAGCATTAATGACATTAGAGAAACAGGAGACCCCGGATCACACAGTGGCCTGGCTCTGTCCCTACCATGGGGTGGCGAGCTGGGGGCCTCCCTAGCCTCTCTGAGCCCCAGCTTTCTCACTGGTCAGATGGGGGTGACTGTGTCCTGTCTTGGTGCTCAGGGCAGTGTGACCAGCTATTCGAAGTGGACATCGAAGCTGAAGAGCACTCGAGAGGACAGTAGGCTTGTTGAGACAGTACTTTCTACCGTGTACAGTAACTCACGTTTACGGCGGCTTCCTCCAGCACTGTGTTATTAAATTATTTACATGTGCCGTTTAGCGTAACTGCAGCAATCCCCAGGAGGTAGTTATGGGGTTTTGTCCCTACTTTGCAGGAGAAACCGAGGCTTGCTTTCTAAGCATTACAGTGCCAAGGCTCTTCCCCCCAGTAGCGTCGCTCTTTCCCTGGGGGATTTCATGCTATTCAGTGACTACAAAAACATCAGTAAGCCCGGTGTGGTGGCCCACACCTATGATCCCAGAGCCTGAGACAGGAAGATCGAAAGTTCAGGGCCAGCCTTGGCAACTTAGCAAGACCCTGTCTCAAAAAAAAAGGACTGGGATGTAGCTCAGTGGTTAAGCACCCCTGGGTTCAATCCCCAGTGCAGATAGTAACAACAAAAATCAGTGCGCTTCGTCTGTCTACAGAGTGCCTCCTCTTGGATGCTTGACCGGCAAATGGGCAGTTCCTGACCCCAGCATGTCTAAGTCATCAATCGCCGCCTACCCCAGAGAGGTCCATCCTTCCAGGTGCTTGGGCCCAAAATCTTGTGGTTGGCTTTGACTCCTCTCAACTCCTGTAGTAAATCCAGTTGGCCCCGCTTTGAAATGACACCCAGCACCCAACCCCTTCCCAGAGTCTCCACCGCTGCCACCTGATCAGAACTGCGGCATCTCTCACCTGTATGGAAAAAGCCTCTGACCTGGCCTCTGACCTGGCCTCCCTGCCTCCCTGGCCCTGCTGCCATCTATTTTCATGACTGCAGTAAAAGCGATGCCCTTGAAATCATGGCACACCTCTTCCCAAAAGCCAGGGGGGTAACTCCCCATGTCACCCTGAGACAATGCCGAGCATCACGTTGGACCTGCCAGCCCCATGACTCCATGTGCGTCAGGGCCTTTGCACCTGCTCTTTGTTCCCAGTGATTGTCACACAACTCCCTCCTTCCCCTCTTCAGGTTCTTTGCTCAAATGTCACCATTCTCAATAAGACCTTCCTCAACTGCCTTCCTTAAAATTGCAAACCCCAACAGCCTCCAACACACTTCCCTCTCTCCCACTTTTTCTCCAAAACACTACCACTCCCCAACATTTCACTCTGCATTGAGAGACTGATGGTCTACCTCTACATACTAAAATAAAAGCTTGGGGAGGACAGGGATTTTTGTCTGTTTTGAATCCCAGTGCCTGGATTAGTGCTCGGTATACTGTAGGTGCCCAATTAATATGTGCAGAATAAATGGATGAAAAATGATCTGCCTGGGGTCACATGTTGGGGGTAGGATTGAAAACTTAAGTTTTGGGCTGACCAAAGTCTGGGAGGCATAATAAAGGGCAAGTGGCCAGCATCACCCAGGACAAGTGCTCCTGGACCTCCCAGCCCTGCACAATCCCAGATTGATTGGCAGCCTTTGCAAAAGCACAAAGAGCGTCCCCAAATTAGGTCTCCAGTGACTCTCCCAAGGTCACCCAGATGATTAACGGCAGAGCTGTCAACACCCACAACTTATCTGAAATCCCTGAAAATTGTTTTCAAAGAGAAGTGGTTTTTGACAAATTTCCCACAGAATAAGGTGAGGGGTTCCGTCTAAGTGCATCCAACCCCTCACGTGGTGTCTGGACCCAGAGCTGCTGTCAGGCTCAGGCCCCTGTGCAAAGATCTGTGCAGAATGATGTGGCCACAGCAGGCTCAGCCCACGTCTCCCTCCTGCACCTGCTTCACTTCACCACTTTCCCTCCCGCTGTCCCCTCCCTGCCACCTGTCCCCTCTCTGAGGCACATGGGCACTTGCAGTACCCCCTGGACCATTCTGCTCTATGACTGCATGGGCTGAACACACATCGACTCGTCTCACCTCCACCCAGCTCTGGTTCTGCCTGCGGTGTTGGTGAGAGGCTTGACCTGGGTTTGAACAGCAGCCCCTGACCCACAGGAAGAGGACACGCCTTCCTTGAGGGCAGGTGGGTGACTCTGGAAGCAGGTGTGCAGCCCCCAGGAAGAGCTCCCTGGCCTGGGGACAAGTTCTGAAGTTGCACACTGTGTGGCGGGTTCCATCCCCGTGGGGACTTTGTCGGGGTTTAGGCAGGGCCTCTGATGTGCTTGCGCATGCTTACAACCTGTCTGCAGCCAGGCAAGAGGCTGGCCAGTGTGGGTCTGTCTCAGTTTGGGGACAACAATATCCCTGGACACAAGCACTTAGGTGCAGGTAGCTTCAGGGATGGGACATCAGGAGACAAAAGCAAAGGAGGGGGGAGAGTGAAGCAGCCAAGGGACCAGGCCAGAAAGGTGCACGGATGAGCTGAGTGCATTGTGGGTGAGCAGCCGCCCAGAACACACCTCAGACAGGCCCGGTGAGGATGGGAGCCTGCGAGCTGGGGCACTTACCCTCGGGCCCTGCTCCCCAGGGTGGAGGGGCCCCAAGGATGCTCCCCGCTCTGTCCAGGGGGCATTTTGTCTGCTGAGTGTTGCTTGATGTTAGGAGGAAGCACAGGGACGGACACCAAAGCAATGTCCCAGCCAGGTGCTCCCAAGGGTGCATGCTGGCATCCTCAGAGGCTGCTAGGAGGTGGGGTGGGGTGCTTGAGACCCTGCACCTTCACAACTCTGTGTACATGTTGACTGGAAAGCATAGCAAGCGTGAAATGCAGAAAAATGCCCCTTCACCCTGCACCTGGAATAACCTTGGATGACCTTGGGGAGAGCACAGAACCCTCATCCCAGGTTTCCCGTTCCTTGGCTTCAGTTCCCTTCATCAATCCCAGTGTGAAAACATTAAGTGGAAAACTCCAGGAATAAGCCATCCTAAATTCGAAAGAGCTTTTAACAGTGTATCAATCTAGCTGGCTGATGCATTACAGCTGCTATTGCTGGTAATCTCCTACCAAGCCAAATTTATAAATTAAATGCTATCACAGGCACATATGCATCAGAAAAAACAGCAGGGGCTTCTGTGGTATCTCTGTTAGGGTTTAGGTAGGAGGGGTCCCCCAAAAGCTCATGCATGAGACAATGCAAGAACACTCGGAGGGGAGGGAGGTGATTGGATTATGAGAGCTGCGACTTAATCTGTGGGTTAATCCACCTGAATGGATTGACTGAGTGGTAGCTGCAGGCATGCAGGGTGTGGCTGCAGGAGGCAGGTCACTGGAGGGTGCCTCTGGGGTTCATGCTTTGTCCCTGGTGAGCCGAGCTCTCTGCCTCCTGGCTGCCAGGTGCCGTGGTCCTGCTACCCTTCTGCCTCCAGCGCAATGGTGTTGGCACTGAACCTCTGAAACCAGGAACCAAAATAAACTTTTCCCCCTCTAAATCCTCCTCGCAAGGTCCTTGGGTCACCAGGATGAAAAGCTAATGCAGCCTGTGCTACCTTGGTGTGACCCCATGTAACCTGGCAACACCTTCCCCTGAAGTCAGTGCCACCCAGGGTGGGGAGAGGGGAGCAGCCACTGTCCATTTCCAAGATAGGCCTCCAGGAAGGAGCTTTGGGTCCAGATGGAACTCACGGAGTGCAGGGAGTCACTCACCACCCAACGGCAGAAAGACTCGTCACCCTGAGCTGTGGTTCCCAGCAATTAAACGTGGAGCCGCCAAGCTGGCCAGCAGGGCTTTGAGTCTCTGCTTGGGGTCACTTCCATTTTCCTGCTCACTGAACGCAACCAAACCCTGGCTGCCTAAAGAAAACTCTATCCTTTGAGGTTGACAGTACAAAAGTGTCTCAGCCCCACCCCTGCCACAGACAAGCCAAAACGCAACTCCAAGCCGGTGGCCAGGGACACATGCGTCCCACCGCCTCCTCTGGTCCTCCACGGCAAGATGGGACACGCAGCACTCCGCAGCATAGTGCCAGGTCCTGGCTGTGTGTCCTCCTGCAAGCCACATCACGGCCCAGTCTTGCTTCCCATCTGGGGAACGGGTGCCACGCCCACCTGTACTATTTGAGACTCCCGTGAGATCATGGGTGTGAGATGGCTACACAGTGCCACAAGGTGCCGGGACCCCAAGACTGGGTGCTTACGAGCTCCAGTCTGTGGGTCTCTGTGCCTGTCTTATGTGGCCCCTACCAGGGCCATGCTGTGTCCACACTGCCTGCCAGCCAGCCCCGCAGGGCAGCCTTCCTTCCAGACAGGCTCAGAGAATCCTCCTCCAGAAACAGGTCGGGTCCTGCATGAGGCTGTCTAGGAAGGCTTGGACACCCTGGTCCTCTGTGCTGTGGGTCACCTCAGGGGCAGCTGGTCCTCAGCACGGGTCACCTCTACCCAGGCCTGCTCCTCTGTAGTGAGAGGGTGACCCCAGGCAGGAAGGCACAGGCTCGAACCTCAGCTTCATTTCCCGCCAGCGTGTGACCTTTGGCAAGTCTCAATGCCTCAGTTTCCCTAGGAAGAATGCTAACAGCACCTGTGTCTGTCGCATTTTTACGAGATGAAGAAGGTAACCCATGGGAAGTGTCAATAACAAAGCCTGGCACTCGATGTCACCGGTGCATACTCTTCACTTCTCCGACTTATCAGCGTGTGTCTCAGGCTGCTCTGTCCCGGGTGCTCACTCTGCAAGGGAACTCACAGAACCCTTGTTCTACAAATAAGGGAAAAGCCCTTAGAGGTGGGGTTTACCTGGGATCACAGCCGAGACGTGCCTGACCCTAAAGACTGGTGCTCTTCAGAGATGTTACCACCCACGGGCACCCTCCATGTGCCCTGTATGTGTGCTGTCTGAGGTAGGCACTATTGTCATCATCCCCACTTCAAAGATAAAGCAAGCCAGGGCTCAGAGAAGTCAGGCAACACGTGCAAGGTAGCACAGCAAGAATGCTGCAGAGCCAGGACGGGAACCCAGGCTGTTCAAGGGCAGACCCCTGGCCCCTACCTGCTGCCGTTTGTGTGTCTCACCTGCTTTCCCCCCTTCTATTTCATGTGATGCTCCCAACAACCCTTCAAGGCAGTCAGCATCAGCCCCAGTTCACAGTGACGGAAACTGGCACAGTGAGCAGGGGTGAGGTTGAAGCAAAAGGCAATGTTTCCGGGTGTGGAAAAGGAATGGGAGGAACGCGCCTCAGTCGCCTCCTGGAGGACCAGGTTCTGCACCACCTCTCACCAGGCGGACGACGAGACTCAGCTGCCCTGCTGACCACTGCACATCTGTCTCGTCCTCCCCGTCTGTGCGCCAACCACCCAGACCATTCTGCAGGCTTCAGCCTGGCTGAAGGTCACGGGCGCCTTATGGAGGCTGCAGATCAGACATAAAACCAGACTGCAGAAGCTCGAGAAGCCTGCTCCGCTCGGCTCTGCGGCCTGGGGAGGCTGGCCTGGGCCCAGCTGTTTGCAGGAACTGCAGGAACACCTTGGAAGCCCTGGGGAGATGGCGCTCTGGCTGCAGACCAGCAAGACAAACACTGGGATGCGTGCTGCCAGCTCCACGCCCATGCGGAGGAGAGATGACATTAATTGATCGCAGCACTCTTTCCCACAGAGATGAGTAGAGGCCTCGGGATCCTTTGCAGATCAGTGTGCTAGAAAGCACCTATTGATCGGAGCTGTGTTTTCTAGCTTCCTTGCAGCTTAGCGAGACCACATGATAACATTTTGACCACTAAGTTATGGGATGAAATATCTGAGACATCTTTTTAAAAGAGGGAGTGTGCTCTCCTTTAGCTACTCTTCTATCCTGCCTGGAATGTGGATGCAGTGGTTGGAGTTCTGGCAGCCATTCTGGACCACAAGGCAGAGAAGCTAAAAGCTAAGAAGGCGGAAGGAACGGAAAGCAGGAGCCCCACAACATTCTTGGACTGCCTGCTTCCGAACCTCTCCTAATGAGAAAGAAGTAAACATCTATTCTTGTTTAAGCTTACTTTACTAGATGGTTTTGGATGGAAACAGCCAGACCAAGTTCTTACTGACATATTCCAGGCCATTTATCCAACCCTTGGGGTGCTTCCAGTACTCTCCTACTTGCAGGTGCCTGGATCCATCAGGTTGCCTCCCGCCCGGGGCCTGTGCAGTCTGCAGGCTGTTCCTTCTGTCTGAAACACCAGTCTGGTTGGCAAACACCACCCATCCTAGACTGAGCTCAAGCGCTCCTCTTTGGAAAGCTGTCCAGGATTCTGAGGTTAGAGTGCGTCCCTCTGAGTTCCCACAGTGCCCTGCACTTGCTGCTCGCCTGCAGCCCCGCTCACCATTCCTGCAATGGTCTATACCCACAGCTATGTGCAGGAGCACCTGGGAGCAGGGGCACTGTCCAACCTTCCCCGTAGGCCCAGGCAGAGGAAGGACAATGAGCATTTGTAGAAAGAATAAGCTATACATGAAGCAGAGGCCAGGGGGCCAGACACTCTGAGCTTTACAAGCCCCAGCAGCTGCACAGCCTGGACGGCTTTGTGGAGGAGGGAACCAGCTTGGGCTAGCCGGCCAGGTTACTACTGGAGGCACAGAAAGTATGCGCCACAAATCCTAAGGAGATCTTTACATGACTGCATGTAATATCTACAAGATGCCCCTGAGCATCTTGGAGAGGTCACAGCCCCTAGCTGCTACAATGCCTTGATGGCCAAGTGGTGGTGAGCCAAGCCCCGGGCAAGGGGGGAGGGTCAGCGTTGTTGGAAGCTGAGCTTACCCTGTGCTGCTGCAGCCCAGCCATCTGGTCTGGGTCAAAGGTCTCCAGGGACTGGTTGATTTATAGGCCAGTGCAGCCGCCCAGGCGGCACGGAGGGCAGGGGGAGGCCAGGGATGGGGGAGGAGGGAAGACCAGCCAGGCACCCTGCTTCTGCTCCCACCCTCCTTTAGCTTCAGGTTGCTTTTAACAGAGAAACAGCAAAAGAAACTACAGCGTTGAAAAAGCCAACAAGTATTTCCTGTGTGTCCACCGTTGTCTCCTTGGGTCTGGGCTGGGTGCTGCTGTTAGCCACGGGAGCTCAGTCGGCAACACCTGGTTTTGCACACCAATACCCTCATAGGCCTTTGGTGGCCACAGCTCACGGTAATGGCTTCAAAGCACAGTCCCACATACACCCAGACTCCCTGCCCACTGAAGCGCCCTTCCCCGCAGAGCACACGGCTGGAGTCCAGAGGAGCGGGAGGCGCAGGGGCTGAGCCCAGCGAGGAGGGCTGTCACCCTGCACACGCTGCAGAGGTATGCACTCCAGCACAAGGAGCCAAGCAATCAGGAGGAGCTGAGGTCGTTCAAGGGGCTTTAAACATCCAGCTGGGCTCTCTCAGAGCCTTGCAAAAGCACCACTGTAGCCAGATGGAGACGCACCACCAGCCTCCAGGTAGGGAACGCAGCATAGGCAGAGTATGGAGGCAGCAATTGGTCTGGGGGGCGTGGGTGCTGGGCTGAGGGCTGGGAGCCCATGCTCTGGTGATGGGACAGCCAGAGAAGTGGGCTCTGGTGAGGGAGGCCACATACAGGGACATTTTCCTGGGGTCTGACCATAGTAAGACCACCCCCTCAGCCTCCAGCTATAGCCTCCCCACTGGCAGATGTAGGAGAACATGGGCCTATCTGGGGCTGAGTCTGCTTGACATGACCCAGGACCACTAGGGGCCCCACCAGGCTCTATACAGGAGTGAGAGGGGGCTGCTTGCATCCAGCAGTGACTGTCCCTTCTGAGACACCATGGTGTACAGTCCCCATGGGCCCTTCAAATCTAGCCAGGGAGGCCACGCCAGCTACCTCTACCTCCCTGGATATGGACAAAACCAGCCAAGCAAGGGAAGCCAGGGCTCTGGGGGTCCCTTGTTGGCTCAAGTCACACAGGTCAGCAAAACATATCCTGAAGGCCACATCTATAGATGTCCAGACCTCCACGAATCTAGGGTAGCCCAAGAGCACAAGATAGGAAAGTAGCCCTTTAGGGCTCAGTGAAAAGACCGCCTGATCCTGGGAATCAGACGGAGCAAAGTCCAAATCCCAGTTCTGATCTGAGATGGGTTAGCCTTTCACGGTCTGGATGTTCTCATCTGTGAAATGAGAATATTAATATGCCTCTGCAGGGTTAAAGGGACAAAAATGATTCGGTGGAATTTCAAAAAGAGCAGCTCCTTGGGCATGGAGATGGTCATCTGGTCAGTGCGACTTTATCTTCACCATCAGCTTTGCTGAGCAGCAGCGACTCTGGGGCAGAGAGGGTGCCTCTGGTAGGATTCAAACTCCCCTCTCTGCTCCATCTGTGTGTGGTGGGGACTTCACGAAAACCAAAGCCAGAGCCGAAGCCATGAGCCCGGGAGACTGTCTGGCAACTCATCCTCCGCAAGTCCACCAGAAATGTCACCTCCCCAGCAAGGAATGCACACGAAAAAGCTATCTGGACAGGCAAGGGGGGCCCTGCCAAGAAACCTGACACCAGGCTGCTTCCTGCCGAGCCACCCCAGGGGAGATGCTTGGGAAGCCCAGTGCTGACCTTTGACCTCCGCCCTTGATTTGTTTACACATGGCAGGGAAGAGGTCAGAGCCCAAGATAGGCCGGGGTTCAGAAAATGACAACCAGACCCAGCCAGATGGTCACATGTGGCAAAGAGGAAAGTGTTTAGCAGCTTGTGGAGCATGGCTGTGTGCTGGCCAGAGGCCACCAGGTCAAGGAGGAAAAAGAGAAAAGAGCCAGCCCGGCCTCCCCACCCAGCGGCCACCAGGGCTGCTCTGTGTAACTACCGCACGGAAAGGAAGCCGCTGCATGGTCAGAGCCATGGGGGACACAGGATGGACGCGGCCGCCCCCTTCTCCAGGGCATCATGAGCATTGTGATCGCAAGATGAGCAACTGCCGTACACTCCTACACTCTGCTGGCCCCGCCGTTCCCCAAGGGCACCCGGTGCGCCCCAGTTTATTTCATCTCCCTAAGGACCCTCTTTCTAACTCTTCCACTTTACCCACGAGGACAGAGAGGCTCCGCAGGCTCAGGAGCTTGCAGGAGAGCTCTGGACTGCTCCTCCAACTTGGAGTCCTGCACTGTGGCAGCCACCGTAGCAGCTGCCCCTCCAGAGCCGGGCCCAAGCCCTCCTCCTCCACCCCGCACTGTGGAATTCCTGGCATCCCTGCCGTCCATCCCCCTACCTCCCACCCAGGACCTCTGACATTCTCTAAGTTCCTAGCTCCTAACTGAACCTTCTGCCTAGGCGGGGTCCCTGACCTGGCTCCTGGGGCCTTGAAGAAACTCAGGCAAAAGCTTCCCTCTTTGCAGTACTGATCCCAGAAGTTGCCCCCTCATGGAAACAGTGCCCTTTGATCTCTTCATTAAGGCTTCTCAGTGGCTCTAAAGCAGCCCTGCCCAGAAGTTGTGCCTTGGTGGAAACCATCCATCGTCTGTATTGTCCAATATGGCAGCCACCAGCCATGTGGCCAAAGGGCATCTGACCATGGCCAGAGAAACTGAGGAACTGAATTTTTCATTTTATTTAATTTTAATTAGACAACCTCATGTGGCTAGTAGCTACCATACTGGATAACACCACAGAGTAAATCCAACATGCAGGCAGCCCCTCCATGTTAGAGATCATAGGAATACAAAGACTGTTGAGGACATCTTGTCCAATCACTTTCTTCCTTGGCAGGAAAGACCAGGGCAGAGAGAGGAGGTGACTTGCCCAAAGTCGCACAGTTAGTGGTGGTCCAGCTGAAACCAGCTGAGCCTACCTCCCCCTCCAGCAATCTCTCCACGGCCTACCCTCACCCCTCCCTCTCTTCCACTCAGCACCAACTCTTGAGGAAGTCAATAGTCCAGGTCAAGAACACTTGAACAATCCATCTTGGCAAAACACCTTGAACAGCCAAGGGAGGTTGTCTATGTCAGCCAAAACTGAAATGAAAGCGTTCAGTCCACCACTTCTGACCTGGATAGCTGCGCAGTCTGGAGGTGATGGGAGCCCAGGCCAGCCTTGGGGCCCTGCCATCCCTGGGGACACAAAAGGCAGGCAGAGCTCAGAACCTGTCCCAGTGGTGCCTTCCTGGGGTCCAGTCAGGAAGAACATGGAGAAGCCAAAGCATGGCAGAAGGGGATGGACTTTGGCTATCAGGGTGGGGTAAGCTCCAAACTCAGGGTCACCCACCCACCACCCCAACAGCAAAGGCCAAACTGCAAGTGCCCTGCGGGAGAGGAGTGCTGGGCTGAGGTTTACGGAGGCTCCCTGACCTATGCAGGCCACTGTTCATGGCTGGACTGCCTGATGGTGCTTAGTATATCTACTGAAATCTACACTTTAAAAAAAAGAGCCCAGAATTCAACAAGGTGGAAAAGCAAACAGCTTATCAAATCATCTCCACCACTCATAGTGCGACCCTGGATGAATCTCCCAACCTTCTGGGCCTCAACCAGCTTGTCCACCAGGCTCAAAGTCCATCCCCACCAGCACACCAAGCAGGCTGTTCTCTAGACATTGGAGACACGTCCCAGTGAAGACAGAGCAGAAGGACTGCTTCTTGTTTTTTGTTTTGTTTTTTAATTTTATTATTTCTTTTTCCCCTCTGGCCTTTGTTTCTCTGGCAGTTGTGTACGTGGTGCTGGGGTTTGAACCCAGGTCTTTGCGCATGCCAGGCAAGTGCTCCAACCACTGAGCCACCACTCTAGCCTGAAGGACTGCTTCTTTACAGCGAGGCTATGCGTAAGTTTCTCTAAAACAGTGGATTGGTTGGAATCGGGAGGATGTGAAGGAATATTACAGGCCAGTGTCCAGACCCTGCTGGCCCTGAGCCTCCCAGCACTCTCACTCCAACAAGGCCTTGCTGGCTGCCTTGTTGGCCATAGACTCGTCCCCAGACTAGCTCTTCCTCCAGAATGTCACAGGACCTCCTCAACCTCATTGCTTGGGCATCAACGTCCGGCCCCAGAGAGGACCACAGCTGCAGTGGACGGCTCTCCCCTCCGTAGTCTCCAATTCTGTTTTCTTAATCATATTTGTCTATAGCTAGATGGTTAAAAATATTTTTTAAATCCCATCTGTCTCTTCCCCAAATTGTCATCATAATGCCCCCAGTGCCTAACACCTAAGAGATGTTAAAAAAAAAATCCACTGAGTGACAAGCTGATTAATCCTCTCTTATTATTATTATTTTTTTTTTTAAAGAGAGAAGGACAGTGAGAGAGAGAGACAGAATCAATTTTTATTGAGTTTTTCACATGGCTTCCGTTGCTCTGACACTCAGCTGTGTATGTGGGTGCTGGGGTTTGAACCCGTGTACTTGCGCATGCCGGGCAGGCGCTGTAACCGCTAAGCCACCCTTCCAGCCCAATCCTCTCTTGTTTTGACTGTGGCTCCAGAACCTACCTCGCTCAGCCCCAAGCTGGTTCTGCCTGTGCCAGCTGGTCAGCATAAACACCAGCAAAAGGACAGGTGACAGGTACCATTGTCCCACGTATGTGGAGCTGAGTGAGAATGAAGAGACAGTGATAGTGGCAGCTGTGGGCAGGTGCAACTAACGTCAATTTCCAATTCGTTGCTAACTGGAAACTTCTCAGGATTGACTTCCATGGCATTTCAGTGAGACACTCATATGTGCTCACTTCACTCTTTCTATTCTGTGCAGAAGCTGTGAGAAGCAGGAGCTCTTTCCCTGGCTTTTGCTGCTGAGAACCCATCACATGGCAGGTGCTAGGGACACAGGGCAAATAGGACAGCCAGCCCTTGACTGTGAGGAGAGAGAGGCAGCGACCCATGAGGGCTCAAAGCTGCACCCACATAGTCTCGGGTACAGGGGTGGTGCCCATGAGAACGCTGCATCTTCTGGAACTGCAGCTGAGGTTCCTTCGTGCAAGGTGGGTCAGCCCAGAGGCCAGGCAGGATGTCATGGGAAGAAATGGGTGGAATAAGACAGTCTTTCCAAACCAGGGCACCCAACACTGACACTCATTTTTCCGCTGGAAAGGGAAGCAGCTGAATTTGGTTAAACACGTTTCCTCAGTGTCAGAGCCGATGAGAAGGACTTTCCGGTCCCCTGAGCCTGCTCCAGCCCAGACTGGTAGTCAGACCCTCCTTTCCACTTTGGGCTGCACCCCCGGATCAGTTCCTGGAAGTCCAGGGCGTCACTGCTTGCTAGATCCATACCCTATGTGACCTGTGCTCCACCCGCCCAGCAGACTCCTCATGTGGCCAGCGCTGCGTAGATGGCACAGCCACCTGAGAAGCTTGTTAAGTCACTCATTCCAGAGCCACTGCAAGATTTCTGATTCCAGGGGGCTGGAGCGGTGGCTCAGCGGTTTCGGCGCTTGCCTGGCAAGCACGAGGACCCGGGTTCAAACCCCAGCACCACGTACACAACTGAGTGTTGGAGCAACTAAGGCCATGTGAAAAACAAATAAAGTTGTTTCTCTCTTTCTCTGTCTCTCTCACTGTCCCTCTCTCTTTAAAAAAAAAAAAAAAAAAGATTTCTGATTCCAAAGGGAAGATGATAGAGCCTGTTTCCCAGTTCCCTGAGGGATGCCAAGGTCCAGGCAAGAATGCCAAGGGATCTGCTCTGGGATGCCCACAGCACTCCCACAGATAAGGGATTCAGCAGGAAGGCCCAGCCCAGAGGCAGCCAATTAGAGGGCAGCAGGAGCCTCTGCCAGACCCATCAGACTCAGGACTTTAGATCAATACCTAAACAAAAATCAGGTCTGCTAACACATTATTAAAACCTCAGGGGGCACAAGGGCCAGGTCAGAGCCAAGGGGTACCCAAAATTATCAGAGGACAGAAAAGATACAGGAGAGGTCAAGGATTGGTTTGAAGCGGGGGGCCTGGGGCAGGTGTGCAATTGAGGCAGGAATGGGATCCCTGAGCACCACCCCGTGAACCTGCCAACCCCCAACCCAATGCTCACATGATCTTGCACCCCCCCGTCCTGAGATAACTAGAGTGTTCTGGGTTCCAGATGTACAAGGAAGAACCAACTAAACATTTCACCCCAATTCTTGGAGCCTGACAGGTGACCCTGGGGCCTCGCTCCAGAGGTCCCATCTCTAGGGAGATGAACAAGGCCTGCGCATCAGGCAGAGAGCTGTCATCTACCTCACTACACAAAGAAGCCCGCCTGCTGGTGCCCTGGGAGGAGGGCAAGATCTGGAACTCAGCTGTGGCTGCCGAAGGAGCAGCTCAGAAGCATCTCCTTAAATGACTCAGAAGCTGGACAAGGCAGGTCTTTGCTGCCAGCTCTGTCTCCCCCTGGGCTTAGAGGCAGGAGGGAGGGGCTCAGGTGTCCTATCAGGTGTGGTCCCAGGGGGCCCTGGCGGGGCAGCCCCAACCTCTCAGGGCTCCCAGCAGGTAGGACATGAGGTAGGGCTCACGCAGCTCTATTTATAGAAAGCAACCACTGAGAAGGCTGTAGAACCGGGGAGAGCCGGTGT
>PVKS010002433.1:96125-118282 GCA_004027875.1 Aplodontia rufa
TTAAAGGGTCTTTAAGGGCTGGGGCAGTGGGGACCACCGGTGCCAGCTTTGGTAAACTCCTTTGATAAGCAAACCGAGGCCCAGGCCTGGGACCACCAGCAGCCATGGAAGATTCACCCACACGACTGTCCAGCAGAACTCAGAGGTTGGAGCTGTAGGTACTGGAGTAGGACTAGATTCCAGTGCTGGGATCCTCCATAGCAGGTGCCATCGGCTGACTGTCGCCCTCAGTCTCAATCTCCTCCTGTGTGAAATGGGCTAAGAGCACCCCCACCCTCGTCTGTGGGATTCACCAAGGCTCAGGCCTGCATGGGGCAGGGAGGTTCATTCAGATGATGCAGGAGCAGGCTGGGCAGCTTTTGCCCCTTGTGAGCGCTCAATCAGTGAGTTTAACAAAGAGCTGTTTCCATTCGCAGTAATCCCTTCCCAAACAAAGTCACCCTCACGGGAAAGCTCACAGATAATCGCGTGGACTTACTGTGTTTGCCTCGTTGGCAACTGTGACAGTAAACTGAGTCACCTGGCAGCTGGTGAGGGTGGACAGGAAAGGGAGCAGAGGCAGAGGCACAGCTAGACTGCTGGGACAGGGGGTAAGGCCAGGGACTGCCCTGGAGTCAGCAGGGCAGTAGGGACAGTGTGGCAGAAGGAGGCTGTTTCCAACAAAGAGGTCATCACAGAGCCAGGTGTGGAGGAAGGGCAGATGGACTCAGCTGCAGAACCACCCTTCAGGGTGCGAGGATGGTGGGGTGCAGGGACGAGCTGCGGGACAAGGTGCTCTGAGCCACGCCTTCCACATGTAGTACCGCGGCACCACCTGAAGCTTGTCAGAAATGCAGAATCTTGGGCTCAACCCACCCCTGCCAAGTCAGAGTCTGCACCACCAGGTCCTGGGTGGCTGGAAGGAACATGGAGGTTTGAGAAGCACTGCTGACGACTCTGTGGGATAAGCCCCGTCCCCATATCCATGCCCAGTGAGGACACAGGGGAACCAAGAAGCCAGGAGGCTCATGCCCCCGTCACCCAGGGATAAGATGGGCAGATGAGTTCGTACGGGAGACTCTTGTATCTGGCCGGGGACTGCATTGCTGTCTCACTCTCTTGTTTTGGGAAGGAGCACTTTCAAGGGGGATTGAAGAGCTGGGTTTTTGTTCTGGTGCTGCTGCTACTTGGCAGTTGAACAAGTTCCCCCAGATCTCTGGTCCCCTTAGCCCCCACCTATAAAATGTGGTCTTGCATTGGCCTGCGGACTGTGTGTCTTCTCACCCTAATGCTTGGGCCATGCTTCAGCCTTCCACCAGCTCCCGAAATGGAGACCTTGTGCCTCTTCCTTTTTCCTTCTCTCTAAAGGTGGAAGAGTCACCAGCCCACAGCTGGGCCTAGCACCTGTCTGTTCAGAGGCAGATGCTGTGCCACGGTGGCTTGTCCCTGATGAGTGCACTCGGGCACAGCTGCTGAGGGTGTCCTTGCTGGGCACGTGTCCACCAGGCAATTCGTCACTGGGAGATACAGGCTTTCATAGAAACACTTGAATGGCACACTTACGGGAACTTTTGGGACCACTCATGGAAAAAGCTAAACACTCCCGGCTCATCTGTGACAAACTCACAGTGGCCTCTGAACTCAGGTATCTTAAAGAGATGAATCAAAAACCCCGCAGAGGATCAGTCAAAGAAAGGGACCAGGGCTGGAGCGGTGGCTCAGCAGTTACGTCGCTTGCCTGGCAGGCACGAGTATGTAGGTTCGAACCCCAGCACCATGTATATACAATGAAGTGTTGGAGCAATGAAGGCTACATGAAAAACTAAATAAAATTGATTTAAAACAAAGAAGAAAAAGAGGAAGGAAGAAAGAAAGGGACCAGGGGGAGGCAGGAGGTAAGGGAGGGGAGAAGTGCTGGGGAGGGATGTTGGCCAAATTATACTGTTATATTGTGTGCATGTGGGAATATGTGACAATAAATCCCATCATTATGTACAACTATAACACACCAATAAAAAATATGGGGAGGAAAAAAAAAAAAAAGTCTCCCAGAGACAGTGCATGCCCTTGTGTGAAATTCATCTCACTGGGGACTGAAGTTTAATAACAACAATTATTTCCACATTTAGCAACACAGTAATTTACCAGTCTGTGGAAGCAGAAACAGTCAGGAATTAGATGGAATTAGTCAGAAAATAGCCATTTTCCTACCTACCATTTTGTCAGTACCTACTATGTGCCGCCCACTAGTCCAGCCACTTTCTACTATCCTTGATCCTAACACCTTTTGGCAAAATGCATTTCAATTTTTCAGGTGAGCAAACTAAGGCTCAGGGGTGGAGTGACTCGCTCAAGGTCACAGCTAATTAGAAGCAATTTAGAATTGGTGCTGGGGGCCAGGTACGGCGGCGCTGTACGCCTGTAATGCCAGCAACTCTGGAGGCTGAGGCAGGAGGATCACAGATTCAAAGTCAGCCTCAGCAACTTAGCAAGGCCCTAAGCAACTCAGCAAGACTCTATATAAAACTAAAATATAAAAAAAGGGCTGGGGATGTGGCTTAGTGGTTAAGCGCCCCTGGGTTCAATCTCTGATATCAAAAGAAAAAAGGAATTGAGGAATTGGTGCTAGGGGATCCCTGAGCCCTGGCTCTGCCAGCAGACCATGCTGTGGCCTAGGGTGACCCTTTCCCTGACCAAGTCTGATTTCAAATGCTGCTGCTTGCATTTCAAAATCCCCTTCCTGCAGGCAGGACTTGAGAACCTACTAATGAGTGTTAAATGTGAAACGCTCCCCCTCCCCCAAAGCAGGGCTGTGGCAGCTGAGCCAGACTTTTCTTTTCAGCTGAGAAGTCTGTTGCTTTTGTGGATAACAAAGGGTAAGGGCCAATTCCTGAATGCCCGGGATCCTGAATGTGAATGCCTGGCCCATCACACAGCCTCCAAGTGGCCTGTGTGTGGGGACAGATGTGCCATGAGAAGCACACAATGAGAGGTGGGAACAGGTCACACGGGGGGTCAGGCGTTGCAGACAGCACCCTCTGTTCCAGCCCACTGTGACTCAGACTCTGCTGTGGCCAACAAGAGCAGGTGGTGAGAGGCTCATACATCAATATGCATTTACTGACCACCTACTATGCACTCTGTTCCATGGGGCACCATGAGAGGGGTGGCCAAGAAGGCCTAGATGCAGTACCCACCTCAAAGAGCCACCCCCTTTGGTGTCAGCAGCAGCAACAGCACTAGCAGGACATCAGATTACATATATCATGGGCCTACTATGTGCAGGTAAGGATCTCAGGTTCTTATCATGCTGACACACATCCTACATGAGGACTGACTATACAGCTCAAACAATTAGAGCACCATAGTGTGTCTACAGCCTTCTTGGTATCAAATTCATGTGCTTCCACTGTATTTTAAACTAGAAACCAAATCATTTACACGTGTTCGCCAGGTGCCCAAGATGAGCTCAGCAGTGTGACTGGAACTGCAGGACAAGCATAATATCGACCACTCCCTGCCGCTCTGTCCTGTAGTGGACCATGGGCTGGGCCACACTTCATTTCCAATACAGAAGTGTCCAAGATATGTGTAATTATTCCCACTGCACAGAAGGGGAAACTGAGGCTTCCAAATGCTAAATAAGCAGAAGGGAGAAGAAATGGAATTCAAAATAAGATAAAAGTTTATTCTTAAAAGAAACTGCCCAGGGCTGGAGTGGTGGCTCAGAAGTTATGGAGCTCGCCCGGCATGTGCAAGTACACGGGTTCAAACCCCAGCAACCCACATACACAACTGTTAGAGCAATGAAAGTCATGTGAAAAACCCAATAAAAATTGATTCTCTCTTTCTCACTGTCCTTCTCTCTTAAGAAAAAAAAAGATAAAAGAAAAGAAACTGCCTAACTGTCCCAAAGTAGGGATCTGAATAATTAAATTATGATTCAACTATACTATGAAAACACATGCAGCCATTAGCGAAATGAGGAGGCTCTACGTTAACTGATATTTAAGCAATTAAATATCCATTCGGAGGAGGGCAATGTTTACAGTGTGGTCTAAAATTCCCTGTCATCGATACTTCCAGAAGGACACCCAAGAGTCCGCTCATGGTGGCTGCTGGAGACATGCTGGGGTAGCCGGTTCTTCATTGCAAGGTTTGGTAGTATTTTAAGTCGCTCCCAAATGCACAGCTTAGCTTTCAAGAGTTATGCACACATGAAGTCCCCACCTTCTCTGCTCACCCACTTGAGGCAAGGCTCCTGGTCGCCATCCCCCCGAGGCCTTCTCCACTCAGGGCCCCCTTGTGTGAAGACACCGAATGGGGGTATGGGGGTACTTAGCTCCTGGACTGAGACCTGGGTTCAGGACAAATGGATAGGGGAGGAGGAAAAAGGGGAGAGCAATTGTGGACCTCGGTGGAGTTGCTGAGTTCAGGTGACGGGGAGGCTGGGGAGGCTGGGGAGGCTGGGGAGACCCACCCAGGGAAGATGCGTGACACCCAGCAGGAAGGTGGTAGATTGAGCACAGACCCACAGGACAGCTCTGACAAGGGGATGGTGTCCTTGCAGCCATCCTGGTGTAAAACTCTCTCTGGCCTTCATCAATACTAGAAGCCTTGGCTGGCCGCCAGCCTCCTCTGCTGCACTCTTGCGCCAATAAATACTTGTTGGCAGATCGATTAAACCATCTAGGAATGACAGCTGGAAATACGGCTTCCTCTGCTTGGTGCAGATGGACAAGCAGCGGGACGAGCTAGCCCCAAGATGCCTAGTTGCCACTGTCCTCCCAGGCCAGCCCTGAGCATGGATGGGCCCTTGGGTCGTGCTGATGGGAGGAATGAGGCAGCAGGGCACCAGCACAGGAGCAGCAGCCACCTGGGTTTAAGCACAGCTCTGCCATCTGGTACTCCGTGGCCTTGGGCAAACACTTCACCTTTCCAAGAGTCAGTTTCCTCACCTATGAGATGCGGAAAATAGTAACAGGGCCTCCAACACTTATTATAGCTACAGTTTTTTAAAAAATGAGTAAACAGCCGAGGACACAGAACATGGTGGCATTCAGTGAAAAGTCTAATTATTCATGCCTCTATTTCAAAACTGCTCTCGTTGGGGCTGGGATGTAGCTCAGTGGCAGAGTGCTTGCCTAGCATGCTCGAATGCCTGGAACCAACACACACAAAACCGCTCCGGGGCCCCAGGGCCATATGCTGCCTGGGGCTCCTCCCCTCTTTGTGTGTCACTCACACATCACCCACCTCCAAGAACTCTAAGTCCTGAAGATCAAGAAGCACTCTCTGTCAGCCCTCCTGGCTCCAACATGTAGAAAGAGGAGGCCAGGAACAATTCCAGAAACCAGCCCAGAACCGATTCCAAAGGCCTGGCCTACCTCGGGAGGGCCGAACCTCACAGTGGTTGGGAATTTTCAGTGACATTCCCCTATTAGCGATCAAGCAGGCCTGATTCACAGCTGCCAGGCTGAGCTTGTCTTTATACAACTTAGCTTTTCAGAACACCCTGCAGAGCTCTGTACTAAGCCAGGGCTTTGAGGGCTGGAGATGAAGGGGTGGGAGGAGGAAAAACAACAGAGAAGACTTCATCCAAACCCACTGCAGAAGGCCAGGGTCAGCCCTGTGCTACACGGCTGCCCAGCCAGGTGGAGCAGGCTCTGCTGTGCTTTCCCTGCCTGCCTTGGCTGCCAGTGTCTCTGTTAGGTACCCAACCAGGCTCTCTAACTACCTCTGAGACCTTGAGCGACCTAAGCTCTCTGTGCCTTCATTTCCTCAAGGTAAACTGAAGATGATAAGACAGGTATGAGCTCAGAAAGTTGTTACAGGGATGTGGCTCAGCGGTAGAGCGCTTGCCTAGCCTGCATGAGGCCCTTAGTTCAATCTCTAGTACCCAGAAAACAAAAAAACCCACACGTACACAAGCTGTTGCAATGATGAAATGAGTTAAAATTTGTAAAGTGCTCAGAGTAGAGCCCAGCACAGGCTAAGCTCTACGGAAGGGTCAGCCAGTCTTACTATCGCTATTATTATTATTAGGGCTCTTGACAACCTGGGATAGCTTGCCCACGTTCCTGTTTCATGCTTCCCAACTCTGGGTTGGCAGAGCCCTGGGGCATCCTACACCTCTTTACAATAACTCCCAGATGCTGAGCCATTTCATTCCATGCCGTAGCAAAAGAACAATTTCACTTGCAAAAACTTCGACAACATTGTATTTGCAATAGGAAATGGCGTCGCCAGGAGCTCCTGTCCTGGCAAACATATGATTCAGTGTTCAGTGCAGTTAAGACCTTTCTAGTGAATTTTATCTAGCCTTAATAGTCATAAAAATTCAGAAACTGAAAAAGTAATAGCCATTAACTTACTTCCATCTCATTAGAGGAAAAAACCTCTAGGAAGACCATTTCAGTTTTATTCCATAAGTGAATCCCAGAACCGGCACATCACCTAGTTAACTGAAGCAGTAGCCTCCATGGCTAGGGGTCTGCTCTATGCTGGTGAGATTTTTTTTTCTTTTTAGGTACCAGAAATAGAGCTCAGGGCCTTGCACATGCTAGGCAAGTGCTCTACCACTGAGCCACATACCCAGCTCTTTATATTTTATTTTGAGATATGGTTTTCTTAAGTTGCTCTGGCATCAAACTTGTGGTCTCCTTGCTAGTGAATTTTATCATCACCACTGTGCAAATGAGCATATTGAAGTTTGAGAGAGGATGTAAGAACGGCTGAGGGCCTCCTGCTGAGTGCTCTACAATCTAGTCCAGGTCTGTGAGGGATCCCCCACCCCTGACCCCCCAGCAGCACTCGCTCTTCCACCATGATCTTTTAAGGAAGCAACCCCAGGGAACATCCCTCTCTTTTGGCTCTGGAGCATGTCTGTGACTCTGATCCTTCACATCCCAGTTCAGGTCTATTTGGGGACTAGCCACTATGTCCACAATGAACACTGGCTCAGAATTCTTCCTATCCACAGAGCCCTACCTCCCCTACCCAGAGACTCCCTAGAATCAAACTATTCCCAGTCCCCAGGAATCCATGGTAGACTTCAGCCCAGGTCAGCCCCTTCCCAAACACTACCCCACTCCATTGCAGCCTATCCTGTGGCCCATCCTGCCATCAAGGCTGGTCCCATGCTGAGCTGGCCCTCTCTACCATCACACCTCTGCTCAAAGGGGAGAACGTTACTCCCGTCTGGAGAACAGGCTAGTGCCATACCAGACACGCCAACGTGAGATGCCAGGTTTGTCACACATGGCATCCTGGCCTCCCTTGCCTCCTAGATGTTTATTTCAGATTCTGCCAAACTAAAAATCAAGGCCAGTGGGGATGTAGATGAAACATTCCAAGTTTCAGTCTCACCAAACTTTTCCAAATACTGGAGGACCCATAAGATCAAAATGTCCCAAACACAACTTTATCTCCCCACTTGGCCTCCCTGAACATACATGGAGGAGGAGACTGCTCCTGATCCTAATATCCAGGAGGAAGCCACTGGTGGCAACCCTGTGCACATCTTAGCTTTGCACCTGAAAACCAAGCAACAGACTGATGTGAATTAATAGCCAAGAGAAAGGCCACTTATGGGTCTCACTGTTGGCTCTGGTAGCTCCCACTGCCTGTCAATGTCAGGCCCTTAATTCCAACTATCATGATTGGTGCCAATATACAAGATGTCACCATAACCAAGGAAGTGACCCAGTACTGTCCCATTTTTACAGATGAGTAAAGTGAAGCTTATGGAATTAGGTTGACTCACTAAAGACACAAAACCACTGAGTGTTGGGGATACATTGGGAAATAAGAAACATCAGACTTCAGAATACCGGTTCACCAGGGCCACCCTTCTGATCAAGTGATTAATTTCAGCAAGTAAAATTTCCAATCCCACTAAATAGAGTTTGTTGTTGCTGATGGTTTTCTCACTGCTGGAGTTTGGTCACCCTGTCTAAGAGGATCCCGGACACTTTCCATAAAGACTAACTCAGCCCTTCTGAGGACATACCAATCCATTCCAATATTTAACCAGTAAAAGAGAAATGGAGCAACGAATGCCCTGCCATTCCATGGCACTGGGTGCAACAACCACAAAAATAAAATATGAGAAGAACACTTCCAACCATACCAGAGAGCTGAGCATGCCAGCTGGTGGGCTGGTGTGCCGAGGGAGCAGCCCATGAGTGCCTAACTCCTGGCCCATGTTAGCTGGGATTCAACTTGGGACATGCGGCCAGTGGGCCTCTATCTGGAGGCCACCCTGCCTCCCCAAGCCAGGAGGCAGAGTTTCCAGCAGCTGCTAACTTTAAAAATTGGGACAGTTCACACAGTGTAGATTTCTGGGTTCTCTTTGAAAAATCCAAAGATTCCACAACCCAGATTTCTCATTCCCTTGGGGCAATAATCAGCTGGAGATGAGAGGAAGTTCCTCCTTTCACAGAGAGCTCACCAGCAAGAGCTGGATTTGGGTGTTCAGTCCCTGCATCAGTAAGCAGTCAATACATGACTGCAGTTGTTATCATCACTTATCACTAATCTGTAAGTGGAGTGCATGGCATTTCAGCCCAGGGACAGTCATCCTGTTTGTGACAAGCTAGGATCATTTTGTGTATCCTTGCACCGTCTGAACGATCTGTAATGCACATCACCGCACAAAGCTCTTATTAGGTGCCAGTCACTGTGCTAAGCACTCGCAGCGTTTTATTTGATCCTCATGACAACCCTGAGCTGGAGGGCTCTCGCTATGCCATTTCCGCAGATGGGAAAATGAGGCACAGCCCAAAACTCCCAACTCTGCAAAAATGCCCTGATGCACACTGCTGGCCTATCCACCACTCTGCCCAGCTGCACCGTCCCAACGGCTGCTTCCCCTGCTCCGCTTCGGTCCTCCCTCCCCAGCGCCCGGTCCACCTAGCCCAGCACACTTACGGTCAAGGCCATTGACATAGCGCATGGTGACTTCGCAGTGGCCCCACACCGCACTCACCACCGGGTACAGCTTCTTGCCCTTGAGGCCCCGGAAGGCCACGCCCAGGTACTGGCCGTCCACGACGAAGCTGAGCGTGCCCTCATCCATGTCCAGCACGACCAGCAGCGAGTCGGGCAGCGCGAAGGCCTCGTCGGGTCCTAGGAAGGCAGGGTAGGCGACACCGGGCCGGTTCTTGCCGTCGTGGTAGAGGCGGCTGCGGCCCAGGTCCCAGCCCCACGACTCGGCGTCGCTGCCCACGAGCGCGGTGTAGCCCACCGAGTGCAGCGGGGCGCGCGCCGTGGCCACGCCCACCACAGCGTGGGTGCCGCGCTGTCGCGCGGGCCAGTGGATCTGCCAGGCGTGCAGGCCCCGGGCGTGGCCCACCTTGCCGCGGATGCCGTCCGTGCTCTGAGCCACCGGGTGCCGATGGAAGGTGAGCCGGTCGTCATCCTTGACGAAGACGTTGAGCGAGCGGTCCTCGGGGTTCCACGCGTGCCGCAGCTGCACCGCCAGCCCCGCCGCGGGCATGTCCAGCAGCTGGTCCAGCCGCGCCGGCCGCCCCGGCTCCGCACCCCGCAGATCGTGCTTGGCCGGCCGCAGCGCGGGCTCCCGCACCTCCACCGACTTGAGGCTCCCGGAGAGCTTCTGGCCCATGGCTCACTGGGGGCAGGGGGCCTCTGCAGGCCGCCGCTACCTCGTGGGAGCCTCCACTCCCCGTAGCCAGGGATGGACCACGGGGCTGGGCAGACCTCCACTGCCTCTACAGGGCTGCGGCCGGGGCCCAAGCTCCTGGAAGGAAGCAAAGAGCTCGGGTTATAATAGCAGCACCAACACCTCTCCTTCATTTATGCCCATGCCCTGGGCTGAGCCCTTTGCATGCATAATAATAATTGTAATTAATATATTCATATCTGGCATTTTATCTAGCACCTGCCATATGCCAGACACTGCTCTAAATTATTTAGCTTTATTAGCTCATTTAATCCTTAAGATCTCACTGTAAGTCACATAGGCTATTATTCCCATTTTACAGAACAGAGATAGGATAAGCAATATCCAAAATCCACCACTGACAAGTGACTGTGGCAATATTCAAACCAAGGTCATCTGTTTTGAGAATTTGTGTTCCACATTAGAGCAATCATAGGTAATCGTTCTATTAATAAGATCTGAGCCCAGAGAAGCTGGGGCTGGTGTGGTCCATTGGATCTCAGCCCTGGCTGCCCTGGGGAGCTTAAAATACATTCTATACGGTGCTGGAGTGGCAGCTAGGTGGTTAGGGCATTTAGCTGGCATACATGAGGATGCAGATTCGAACCCCAGCACCACATGCACACCTAAGTGTCAGAGCAATGAAAACCACATGAAACACTAAATAAAAATTTATTCTCTCTCCCTCTCTCTCTCACTATCCCTCTAAAGAAAAAAAAAAGGCATCCTAAGAGCTGCAGGTAGCAGTGCATGCTTGAAATCTCAGCTGATTGGGAGATGGAGGCAGGATTCCAATTTTGAGGCCAGCCTGGGTAACTTAGTGTGATGCTGTCTCAAAATAAAAAAATAATAAAATGGGCTGGTAGTATAGCTTGGTGGTAGAATGGTACCCAAAAGTGGTCTCCCCTCAAAAAAAAAAAAAAAAGTCCTAAAATACAGCGAGGCATGAGAGGCAAGACACAGAACCAGGGACCAGGATCACCCAGGCACAAGAACAAGAGACAACCATCTGAGATCAGGTGCCATCTCCATGGGAAAATGAATGGGGATGAAGAAGGAGGCATATGGGAGCTGGTGTCCACGCTCTGGAGCCAGACACACTGCACCCAAATCTTCCTCTCCACCTGTTATTTCTATGTCTCTAAGCCTCTCCGGGACTCTAGTTTACTCATATGTAAAATGGGGATAATACCTCCCTTCAGTGGGGTGGAAATCTGAGAGACTCTGGGCATCCTGAGTGGACCCTTTCCCTTGGATGCAGCAGTACTTCCTTTGGTTTATAAGCACTGTTAACAGACACCTCCTGGGTTTTCATTCCCTGATAAAGATTCTGGTTTTCAGGGAGGAAGAATCGACCACCGTAAGACCAGCCAGAACCCAGGTGCTTGGGTTGCTTGGACAGGCCCTGAGTGATGGGAGAGGAGAGCTGAGCCTTACAGCCGTCCAGAGCAGAAGCATGTGCTCTCCCCAACCTGGCCTGAGAGTTGCTGGGCTCAGAACAACTTCCCTGAGACAGGTGAGGAGACAGAGGATGTTTTCCATGTCTACAACCTCCCACCCTAACAGTGGCACACCTCAGCTAAAGTTCAGATGGGGGAGGAAAGAAATCTGCTCCCACATAGCATGGGCAGGTACATTGTGGGTTTCTTTTTTATTTATTTATTTATTTATTTAGAGAGAATCAATTTTTATTGACTTTTTCACATGGCTTTCGTTGCTCTGACACTTAGTTGTGTACATGGGTGCTGGGGTTTGAACCTGTGTACTTGCGCATGCCTGCAAGCGCCTTAACCCCTGAGCTACCACTCCAGCCCCACTTGGTTTGCTTTTTGATCATCTTTTTTAAAAAAAATTTTATTCGATAAACATGGTCTTACAATTAGGAGGGGTTCATCGTGAAACAATCAAGAACAAAAGTGTAATGACAGAACAAGCCAATACTGGTGCCAGACCATGGTTTCCCCACTTTGGGTTCCCCATGGTTCCATGTTTCACTCTACTTAAGCCCCAAGTTAATTGGACTTCTCCTGGCAGTAAGAGGTTCCCCTCATATTAGATTCCCCCATACTACCTCCCTCTGGTCTCCTTGATGTCCTTCCTATTCCCATCCCCCTCCCTGCCTCCCTCTCCCTATGTCCCCAGGGAACCTAGGCAAGGTTTCCCATGATCGTGTAAAAATTCATACATGTTGAGGTTAATTGTTAGGTTAGCCATCTATCATACTGTTTCCACTTGTATTCTAGCTTCCACAAATGAGAGAAAACATTTGGCCCTTCAGTCTTGGAGTTTGGGATACTTCGCTTAGCAAAATTTTTTCCATCTCCATCCATTTGGCTGCAAATGCCATAATATTGTTTTCTCTAATAGCTGAGTAGTATTCCATTGTAAATATGTACCACAGTTTTTGGATTCACTCATTGAGTGAGGGGCATCTGGGTTGGCTCCATAATTTAGCTATAGTAAATTAAGCTGCTATAAACATTGAAGAAGCCGTATCTCTATAATATGCCGATTCCAGCTCTCTTGGGAAGATACCCAGGAGTGGGATAGCTGGGTCAAAAGACTGTTCCAGCCCTAATTTTTTGAGGAGTCTCTTGTGGGTTTCTTTTTTATTCTCAACTCCCAGTTCCTTTCCTTTCTGTTGTCAACCCTCAGCTTCAGCGGATGTCAACCCTATTCAGAGAGTTCTGGCTAACGTTTGATCTGAGAGAACCCCAGAGCAGAGCACACAAAAATGTGCACCACTAGACACTGTTAAGATAGCAGAATAAAGTTTCTCATTTTCACATCTGAAAGCACCCAAAAATCAAGGAGAAAGAGAAACAGAAACGCAAACTTTAGCAAAACTGGAACGCATTTGTAACCCGAAGCTCAGCTTATAAGGAAGAGTTGCCAAAAATACTCAAGCGCTGCCCAAAGGAGTGAAGATGGAAAATGGGGGAGAAAACACCCCAGGTGTGGCTGGAGAGTTAGGAGAGGGTTAGCAGAGCTGGCCTGCAGCTGACATTTCTGAAGGGAAAAACCAAAGGATCCAGGAACAATAGGAACAGGGCACGCAGCCTGGCAGAGGGCTCTGCCACTGTCATCTTGAACGAGGAGGGCAGGGCTAGCAGAGGAAACCACAGACCTGCCACCTTTGTGGGAAGCAGTGTGTTGATGAGGCAGTATGGGGGGCATCTAAATTGGAAGAGGCCCCCAGCCACAGACCTCTGCTGGCTGAGCAGCAGAAGACTAAAAAAAAATCCCTATTCCAATTCAGGGAACAAAGTTTCTGCAAACCGGGGAGCCGACCTGCCCTCCTAAGATAATTCCTGGACTTCCTATGAAATCCTGACCCAAAAACATTCTCATCTTTCAGAGAGGAATCAGTTCAGGATACAGTTGAAGATGCTATTGGAGAAATAAAGGAGTATAAGAACAGGAAAAAAGTGGCGAATCAATACAACTCATCATAAAAAATGCTGCCACAACGCAGATAAAAACTGTGACCAAATTTGTAAGCTAATTTTGTAGTTGCTTATTTTAGGAAGGAGACAACTGGTTACAGTCTAAACAAAACATTAAATTCATTTTACATGGTTATTATAAGAATAACCTCCAGAAGTAAAAATAAAATATAAATGTTCCAAATTGTCAGACGGAACACGACACAAAACCAAATGCATCATATACTGAAAGGTTTTATTTTATGAAGCAATTGAAGCACAAAGACATAAAGACATAAAATGTGGTAGTAAAACTAAGACCAAAGCAATAATTATGTCAATATATGGCCATAAGAAACTACTAGAAGAAAAGAATCTAAAATTGGGAAATAAAACTCCCAACCGCATGCTGCATGCGAGAGACAGCCCCCAAGCAAAGCAATTCCACAACTGTGAAAATAAAGGAAGAGAATATACAACAGGTCAGTGTAAACTCCAGATAAGAAGGAATTAGTATTATGTATTATGCAGGTAAAGTTGATTTCAGGGCAAAAGGTTTAAAATGAGACAAAGAAAAATACTTCAACATTCTTTATTAGATTTTATTATAACATTTAAAATTCTTAATCATATTGTGCTTCCTTGCTTTTTTTTTTTTTTTTGTACCAGGGATTGAACCCAGGGGCACCAAGCCACATCCCTAGCCCTTTGTATTTTACATTTTTAATGTTGAGACAGGATCTGGCTAAGTTGTTTAGGGCTTCTCTAACTTGCTAAGGCTGGCCTCCAACTTGGCAATTCTCCTGCCTCAGCCACCAGAGTTGCTTGGATTACAGGCATGTCCCACTGCACCTGGATTTATTTTTTATTTTGAGACAGGGCCTCCCCACGTTGCTTAGAGCCTCACTTTATTGTATTTTTAATAAAGAATATGATCTGTAGTTGAAGATCTGGCACACCAAATAACAGCAGCAAAATTCAGAGCAAAAGCTTGAGGAAATATAGGGAGGGATCTTGGAACACATTAGAGGCAGGTAATCGTTTTCTTTTTTTTTTTTTTAGAGAGAGAAAGAGAGCTAGAGAGAGAGAGAGAGAGAGTTATTTTTATTTTTTCATCTAGTTTTTGTTTTTCCTCCACTTAGTTGAATATGGGGCGCTGAGGATCGAACCCTGGTCCTCGTATGTACCATGTCAGTGCTGACCACCTCTCCAGTCCTAGAGGCTGGTAATTTTAATTCCCCTCGTGACAGATCAATAGACCAAATTGCGTAAACACAGAGCAAAGCCAAACTTCCATAATTAATAAGACACATCCAACTGATGTGCCTATCAAATTCTATACCTCGAAAACAGAGGAGGCACATTCTTTCAGATATTCATGAACCATCCAAAAAAATTCCCACATATTAGGCCACAAATAAAACCTTAGCAAAAAGCAAAAATAATACAGGGTCTGATAACAGGAAAAAGTAGAAGCTAATTACAAAATTATGGATCACAAAAGCCTACCACTTGGACATTTTTGAAAACTCCTTTTGAACAGCTCAGATAAAAGAAAAAAATCCATGTAAAATGGCAGAACAGCTGGAAAATAGCAACCACAAAACATTCCTTCCCTTTGAACCCATGGGATGCCTATAAAGCAGCACTCAGAGGAAATCATAGCTGGTGAGCTCTTGCTAATAAATTTTTTGAAATGAAAATATCTAAAATAAGCATAATGAAATAGAAAAATAATGGAACTAATCAAAAACCCAAGAGCCTCTTTTTTCTTTGGGGGGGAGAATACCACAAAAACAGAAACAAAACAATAAAACATATAAACCATTTAATCCAATCTGATCTATCATATTACCTGCTCTTATTAACCATTATGTTATTTCTTACTAATCTGTCATGTTGATGGCATGTACCCTCCAGTACAATTTTCAAAGACAACTTGCTTTCCTCTGCTCACCATAGAGCTTCATACTGACTCTGCCCGGCCCTCTAGCCTCACCCAAGCTGTGAGGTCTATGCACCCAGCATCACCCAGGAACCCCCTGCAGGTTTGTGCTGAATGCCCAAGGATTCTTGGTGGGAGGCACCGGGCTGCATCTGCCAGTTTTGTAATTCATTGAAAGACAGCTTATGTTCCTGTAATAACCGACCCAGGAAACTGGGATTCTGACGAGAACCAGCCCAACCGGTCGTATGGCTGAAAGGTAGGATAGCTGGTCCCAGCCTGGACAACCTGAACTCAGAGACCCTTCTGCTTCCACTCCTTTGTGCTGTCTCCATCACTCACCTCCAATGTCAGCCCTGCCTCTGTGCGGGTGGCCTGCCAACCTCACATCGCAGCCTCTGAAAGGTTGCATGGTCTGCCCTGGGGTTGCTCAGCTGGTCAGTAGCTGGACTAGGATGACCTGAGGGACACTGTTGCTCTCACATCTTCCTCCACATGGCTTAGAACAGCACCTTCTCCGTGCAGTTGACCGTCACCAGTGGTGTGGTCACACTCTCCTTTATCAGTGTACACACACGACAGCTTAGAGTTGCCGGGTTGCGGAGACATCTTGAACGTGTTTGAGAGCCCTCGGGGTGGCCTCTCACTAGCACTGGGTGTGTCCATGCCAACCCTCCGGATGGTAGTGGCATAGTCTCTTTCACTCTTGGTGGCAGGCAGGGCTCCTGGAGGATACTCACAATGGCCTTGTGTCCCTTCGCTGCTCCTGCATGGCGGGGCCCGGAGCAGTGTGCCATGTCCTTTAATGGCAAGCCATTTAGGAGGACCGGCAGCAGCACCACATAATGAAGGGCAGGGACCTATCTCGGCTGGACTCCCTGCCTGTCTGTGGGGCCCTGAGCAAGGACTTTACCTCTCAGACTCATCAGAAAAGTGCTGCTGGTGACCAGCTAGCTTTGCATGCCTTTGCAAGGGTCAGGCTGTCATTGGCATCATCTGGCCCAGGGCAGGGCAGCCAGGAAGCCCGGTATGCCACCTGCGTGCATCCTGCTCTGGACTGAATGTCCGTGATGAGTGTCCAGAACCCCTGGGAGGTGATCGGTTCATGAAGGCGAGCTCCCCTTCCTCCAAGACGCCTGCCCTGATCCACCGGGCTTCCAGCAGCCTGCTCCCACCTCTGTCCGCCCCAGGCCAGTCAGGAGACACATCTTTCTGGCTCTGATTCTTTTTCTACCTTGAAGGCATTTCTGGGGACAAGAAGCTGTTACCTGCACCTCTGCACCCTGGAAGTGTTTAAAACCAGACAGACCACTCATAGGGGTTGCAGAGAGAAGGTGCCAGGGTCAGGAATGGCTCATTCTTGGCTCTTTTCAGAGGATGGAGCAGTGACAGGGCCAGGTCTGGAGTCTGGGGATGGGGACACAGAACCTACTCCTGCCCTGACACAATCACCCTCTCTGAGCAGCTGACTCTTCGCTGGATCCAGTCCACGTCATTGCTAGATACTTCTGTGCATCTTCCCTGCTTGTAGCCCTCATTTATTCACTCAATAAATTAACTGATAGGTGCCTGCCATGTTCCAGGCACTGAGTTCCTGAGACCTAGGGGCACAGCAGTGGCCATGCCGGACTCAGTCACTGCACTCTGTTCATCCAGAGGGAGCAGGCACTTGCCACATTTTGTTCTTGATTCTAGTGCAGCACGAGGCACAGGGCCAGGCACAGAGGACCTACGACAGGGTCTAAGTTCCTAATAGGACTAACACTATGTCTAAATAAAATGGGCAGCATGCCAGAGGGGGCCTCCATCACACTCCCTTGAACCGAACTCAATGTCTTCTGCCATGCTTGGACGGGGATGCTTAATGTCATTATCCTGAAGGATGTGCTCTGGAGCTTCAATCATGGCTGAGCAAGAACACAAAACTCAGATTGCCCATTGCCTTCCCCAGGGCCCTGGTGGTGTTACTGTCCAACAGGGAAATGAGGCACCACGGGGCAGCCGTGCCAGGCTGTCTAAGAAGCCTCAGTGCTTTGCAAATGATGACTCTGTCTTCAGAGGCCCAAGACTGGCTGGCTGGGCTCATCAGACAAGGGGTCTTCAGGGGGTCATGTCTGCTGCAGGCATTGGTGATGGCTGGGTGACATGGCTTCTCTCAGTGTGGTCTCAGGCTTTGAGTTGATGGGATAGGGGCGAGGGCAGGTTTTATGACTTCCTTTAGCCAGCAGTAATGATGTCCCCTTGAGGATCGATAGCTGCAGGAAAGTATAGGAACCAATCATTTCCATCTAGGGAGAGCCCACAAAGGGGTGAGGCCCTGTGACAGGTGTGGATAATGGCAAGGACTGAAATAGAAAGCAGGTTTGATGCCACCAGAATCCCTTCAGTAGCCTGCAAATACATATTACTTGGAAAGACATCAAGCTATCCAATCATGCTCCCTTCTTCAAACCCTCCTCTGGCTTGCCACATCTTTCAAAGAATGTTCCCTCCCAGCCCTGACCCTCCCAGAATATTCCATGATGCCTGCTCAGACCGTCACCCTCAGTGAATCCCTTCCACCTCCCTGGAGCTCCCTGCCTTGCAGCTGTCACTTCCCTTCCCCTCCCTGCACACCTCCCCGCCTCCGGGCTCATCCATGCAATTCCAATTCCACTCCGCTCAGCGGCTCTGTTGACAGCTTTAGGGGAGCCCCACCCTCCAGCTCCCAGAGCCTTTGCAGTTGTTCCCACCACAACAGTTACGGCAAGGGGCCAGGCTGGGGACAACTTCTGGACAGGGGCTGGGTTTCCCTCATCAGAATCCCAGGACTCCGTCCACAGGGTTTAGAAAAAGTGGTGGGTGAACATCTAGGGAGCGCACAGCACCAACAGAGGAGTAAAAGTGACAGGCTGCTTGAGAAAGAGCCCCGGCCCCTGCCCGGGGTGGACTTGAAATGCAGAGCTACAAAAGCTCAGACCATCTGTTTCAAGTCTTCATTCCTCCATTGTCACCTCTTGATGATGACACCTGCCTGGTCCTGGTTTCACTGGAATGTTTTTAAGATATTCGTTGATACAAATATTAAGTAGAGGGGCTGTTTTATTAAAGTTGCTCATTCAGGAGCTGGAGAGGTGGTTCAGGGATAGAGCCTGGCATGCACAAGGACCCAGGTTTGAACCCCAGCACCACATATGCTAAGTGTCAGAAAAACAAAAAACCAGATGAAAAAATAAATAAAATTGACTCTTTCTCTCTTTCTTAAAAAAAAGAAAAACCGCTCATTCATTCTGAATCCACCAGCAGAGAACAAGGTAAAGAACCCCTGAGGTTTTATTCACAAACTCCATTCCATTTCCCCATAATGCACACAGGGAGTTCCCGCTGCAACTGGCCCTTGCTTCCTTTGGCACTCACAAAGAGAGCCATCTGTCCCAGTCCAGGTGGATCCCACTCTCGACCGCCCGTCTTCCTGGAGCGGAATCAATGAGGCTTCCCCAGGCCTCTCCTCCTCCGGGGTTTCCATGGGAATCCTCCCACGCGTTACTGAGTCAGGGGCCCCCAAGGTGGAAGCTCAGCTGTCAGCCAGTGAGGAGCAGGGACTGGGATGAAGGAGGTTTCTGGGCAGTCACCAGGCCAGCATGCTTTTCAAGGTCATTTGAAAGGGACAGAGCTATGCCAGTGAGGCCATGTGCAGGCCTAGCAGGTCTGGTCACCATGCAGCTGCCCCAGGGCCCAGAGGGCTGCCCCAGGAAGGTGTGGGTTGTTCTGCAGGACAGTGGGCCTCTGTGAAGCCCAGCAGGGCTCAGGCTGGGGCAACACATGATGAGAAGGGCAGAGGGAGGTGCTTCTTCGAGGGACCCTCTGGGGAAATTTTCTATAATGAGAACATGAGAATCTTCATGTCCAATCTTTCATCAGCCTCCCAAGGCGAACTTTGCCCTTTGGCAGAGCTGTCAGAAACCAAAACTATCCAAGCAGTGGGTTAACCTAGAGGATCATAACAGGGACACTATTGCTTCCCAAAGTCCTTCATTAAGCCTGACCGCCAGGTTCAGGCGGAGGGAGAGAGGAGGGAAAAGGGAGATCAGAGTGAAGGGCCTGCATTTGGCCCCAGGACTTTGTGTGACTTGCACATCTGGTAGAACGTGGCTAACAGGTAGATGTGTCTGTGCACCTGCTAGCTGGGCCCAGCCCACCCGTTTTTTGGAGAAAGCAAAGCCTCCAGTTTACCCTAAGAGATATTTCATAGCATTACAAGCCTCGGGCCTCTCCCCCTACACAGACCAGCACGCGGAGGTGCAGATCTCAGTGCAGCAGTTTTTCTGCCTGCCCCATCCATGGTCACATCTTCAGACACCACCCCCTTCTCTCTGTACATCCTCTTAAGACTTGCACCGCCAGGCCTCTGCAGAGACTCCAAGGCAGGGGCTCCAGCTCTGGCTTCCTGCTCAGCAACAGACTCACCTACCAGAAGCATTCGATCGCCTCAGATGGGCTGTTGCTTCAGGCGACCTTGTGAGGTCAGCTGGCCTCTTTCCATCTTAAGCCTCCCACTGTGGACACACTCACCGTCTCAGTGCTGGGGGATATCTGGGGACCCACTGGAACCTCGAGTCACATGACATGGGCTGAGTTTGGCCTCTTCCCTTTCTATATCCCAGGTTCCCCTCTGCACACTCCTATTTCTGCTGTGGATCCCCTTCTCTCGGTCTCCCACACTCAATGTCTTCTGCCTTCCCTTAGTTCAGACCTTGTGTGCCTCCTGCAGTGGAGGGGGCTCTGTGATTGAGGCTTTGCCTCCCAACCCTCCCTCCATGCTGCTAAGAGGATAAATCCGACCACCTGCCTGTTCAGCCCCCCAGGAGCTTCTCCAGAGAGAAACCACACCCTTTAGGTTAGCACCCAAGGGTCCCCTAGACCTGCTCTTGCTTATTCCTCCCACACTCAGTCTCTCATCATGGCCCACATCAGCCCAGTCAGGCCACATTCCTTTCACACTCTGGGCATCCTGGGCCTTCCCACCTTCCCTCATCTCATGTCCCTGGCCGGGCTCTTGTGGCAGCCCTCTATCCCACTGTATCCTCTTCCCCCACCCCACCCTGTCCTCATCTTAGCTGTTGAGATCCATTGATGTCTCCTGGACCATTGTGCTACATTTCTGACTGCCAGGGCAGTGCCCAGCCAGTCTATCTATCTCCCAGACTTGCATCTGTACCTGCATTAAGAAGTGTTTGCCAGCATTTGGAGCACTTGCCTGGCATGCACAAGGACCTGGGTTCAAACCCCAGCACCACATGCACAACTGAGCGTCAGGGAAACAAAGACCAGATGAAAATATAAACAAAATTGATTCTCTTTTTCCTTCTTTCACTCCCTTCATCTTTATCTCTTAAAAAAAAAAGTGTTTGTCAGATTGAAAAAGGAATATCCTCTCTATATTTCCTGAATAGTTTGTGTTTTTGCCAAGAATAATTTTTTTTCAATTAAAGTATATATTTTAAGTGGGGATTAAGTTCTAAACTCAACGTGTGAAGCAAAAATTATATGCAATCAACACTGCGCTGGGAAGGTCTTCTGAAGGCCCAGAAAGTTCGAGATAAATGATTTGGGGTAAGCCAGTCTCTTTCCCAAAGGCAGAACCTGATAGCTGTTTCCTGCAGTCTCAGAACACATACATACTTCTAAGCAGCAAGAAAAAACAGTTAGCTTATGTAGGGATCATATTTTATTTAAAATGTGCTGCTGAAATTTTATAATGGATCATTTTTTGCCAAGTATGTATGGCCATGTTCACATAAGTTAAATGCACACATTATGTATTAAAAAAAAAAAAAAAAAAACACTACCAGGAGAGACTTCTGTTGACCTTTACCTAGGACTCGCCACCTCCAGATTTTCCACATCAGGTGGCCCATTCTATCTGGGGTGCTGCCTGAGATCTTCTGTTCCTGTACCAACAGAGAAGGGACCTTTCAAGAGCCTCAATTTGTGACAACAGGCCAGGGAACATAGAAAAAAAATTAAGTCACTGTGACGTGGAGAGTTGTTCTGAGTCTTTTCCCAAAAGGGCAAGAAACTTGGAGCTCTGGCCTGGGACAGTGCCACTTAACTGAGATAGAAGTGAATTCCCTCACAATGACAAGCTTGCACGAATGATGTCCTATGAAAAGCCAGGGAGATAAGTATTCTAGACAGAGAGATAAGCAAGTGAACAAGCCCTTGAAGTGCTCAAGCAAATCCTAGAAGGCCAGGAAATTAGAGGGTGGCAATTGGCAACCAAAGGGTATGAGGGAGCAGGAATCAGGCCTGGAGGGCCCTGGCAGTGTCTAGATTTCAGTCTTGGAGGCTTTGAGGAGGTTCTAAGTTAGGGAAGAATTGGATGTATTTACATGTTTAAAAGATGCTTCTGATAAATGGTTATTACTATTTGCTTAACTGATATGTGAAAAACTATAAAGGTATTAAAGCTATAAAGCTTTAGCCTGCATATTTCTTCTTGAGTGAGGTAGGACATCCTGTCATAGGTTTTAGTGCTGCTTCTCTCTGTGTGTGTGTGTGTGTGTGTGTGTGTGTGTGACATTGTCTGTAGATTTCATGCATGTGGTCTTTTGCTTGTTGGTTTGAGGGCTCTTCTGCACATTTAAAGAGATGTACCCATCGCGAGAGGAATGACAGTTCTTTCCCGTTTGTGATGTCTTTTGACTATTTCTGGTGACTTCTTTTCCTTGAAGATTTTGTTCCTACATCTTCTAATTTATCAGTCTTTAAAATAAAAGCACGCAAACTGGAGAAGAGATTTGAACGGAATGGTCGGTGGGTTGTATTTTGTTTGCCATTTTTGCCAAAAGTGGCTTAAATTCTTTTTATTGCTGTTTTAAGGAAGTTTTAAAGGGGGAATCAGAAGGTTCCTGTCTCAGAGGATCATGGCCTTGTGGAAAGCATGTTCGTATCATGCTTTTGACCCTTTGTCTTTCTACACACTCATCTATCTGCAGCCTTCAGAAAATAATGGTTTGAGGAGAGGGATTTGCGACAAGGATTTGGGGCCTCTCCCATCAGCCTGCGTGACAGGCTGCAGACTTTAGTTGGAAGACAGAGGTGCCAAAATGGGGAAGACTGAGAGAGAGGAGCTCTCTGTATTGCT